>JACXSJ010000595.1:0-222244 GCA_014851325.1 Pentalonia nigronervosa
ATTAAGAATGCGACTGTCCATGTATTGTATTATTATTTATTGATATAGGTATTAGCCATTAGGTACACTAAACACTATATCAATGAGTAATGACTATTGACTATATTTAATATTTATAAAACCAATTAATAAAAGTATAAAGTAGTCAGTAGTATACGGGTAGTGACTAGCGAGATAAAAAATCATTCGATTATTGTATTATTCGAATGATTAATTCGATTATTTTGTTTTCGACTACTAATTATTCGATTATTTTGTTTTCGACTACTAATCATTCGATTATTCGATTATTTTTTTTTTCGACTACTAATCATTCGATTATTCGATTATTTTGTTTTCGACTACTAATCATTCGATTATTCGATTATTATTTTTTTTCGATTACTAATCATTCGATTATTCCCATCACTAATTTGTACGCTATTTCATATTATCGAATATGATAATCACATTTACATGTCATGATGTGTCCTCATTATAATAAAATATACTGTAAGCTTTAAAAACAATTTAAGTTGTATTACAAAATTATTTATATCATGTTATCTTGCCACTCTAATTTTTTTTCATATATAAAGTAATTCGAGAATTTTTTTCGAATTACGTCTCCATCTCTTACAGCTCGTCCAGTGTATGATGGATTTAGATTTGCCAATGGTGCTATATGAAGTGTATCCTCGTATTGAAGCCGTTTCTTATCCTAACATAATTATGTAATACACATATGGTTTCAACTATGTTTTCCGCAAAATTAATTTTTACATCAAGTGGTTGGTGTAGTATTCGCCACTTGTTGCACATTATATCAAATGTATATTTCAAATAACGACGTGCCAAAGTTAAACGGTAATTAAATAACTTTTTTTCATATGATAACATTTTACCACCATAAGATCTTACAGTGTTGTCTCCATCTAACTATCCAACCATTTACTCGACCATTAGCATATCCACAATATACGTCTCATATAAATAATTATGCAACTGCTCTGTATGATATGCAGCAGAACCATGACCACATAACCTATCAAAATAGAATACCTACAAATTACACAACTGTTCCTTATGAAATGCGTCAAAATTATGTTCATACACAAAAAAACCAAAATTTGGACCCTCCAGGAACTCTGTTGCCTTTATATGGTATCACTAAGAATGCTCAAGGGTCATCCAACATTGATTTATTTTAATGAAAAATAATTTAATAAAAAATGTAATTATGTTGATTATTTTTGCTACGTTTAAATTTTGTCAAAAGGTATTGATTCTTTTATTTTTATTTGTTTACTTTTTATTTTTTAAAGGTATACCTACCAACCAATTTGAGAAAAAAATTTTCAGTTAAAGAAGTTTAATATTTTATTTTGTTTAATTTCAATTAATAAAATTATAATTTATAAATTAATCTTTGTTTTTATATGTATGAATAATAGAGTAAATGAACTTACCTCAAAGTAACGATAAGTTTTTCTTGTGGTGAAATACAATAACTTGCAGCGTGTTTATTTGTTTCCAAATCGTTTTTAACTGTATCCAACAGGCCATCAAATGATTTGATGGACATATGGAAATAATTAAAAAAAATTTTCCTCGTGATCCCCAAGCTCCGGATACAAACTAATGTAATGGCTTGAAGAAAGTCTAGTTTTTAAAATAGGATGGATCCAATATTTTCTTTTTGTCTACGTCCCCTCATTTTTTGATATGTGACCTACAAACACAGCATCTGACACGTCCATTATCGTTGAATGTATAATACAGACTATGTCATATTTTAGATGATATATGACTTGCCACGCGTCCGTGTGAACTTAGCCCAAGGATGTTGTGTCTCAGAGTACGGACGATCTTTGTGATGGATTCAGGAGTTTGTGGTCGTGATAGTGAATAATTATTAGACTATTGTATTGTTTGAAATGAGTTGTTTTTATTAAATCAAGAATTAAACTGGTGTGAAGGTGCTCCCTAATATATGGGCTACTCCTCCTATTTGGTACCTACGTCATCCTAGGAAGATGGCGTTGACCCCGTTTATTATTATATGCCTGCATACTAGCTCCAGGAAATATCAACATCCCAAGCTTTGTCGTGCACGTGCAGATAACTGACCGGACGCGGTTAGATCATCCATTATCGTAATTTATGTATTTCACAAGATTAATTTACACGATTAATATACTAAGTTATAAACCACTCACAATGATATAATATATTTAATATGATTTGTCAATATTCAGATTAGAAATCCCAGATATTTAGGTATTTTCTGAGAATCGTTGGTCGTTCGAGGACACCTTTTGTTTGATATTCCTGATTCAAATATCATTAGCTCATTGCTGATTGGTCACACCTCAACATAATCCCAAGTGCATTTCTACTATTATTTTAATACTCACTTATCTTAGATACACAATTTCTCTTGTCCTATTCTCGGAATTTCCTACACTATCTCCTGGACAATCTTATCCTGGTCTATCCTTGTCTTTTTCAAAACGTTTGATACTAAGTAATTACCCATCAAGTGGATTGTGCAAAACGTACAAGGTTTCTCCTTACTCTCGAAGTCGTTGCTGAATTATTATTAATAATCATAAGTCATATATCACCAGGTACATAGCAAGGACTTATATAAAAATAATCACTCCTAAATTTCAAAATATAAATATAAATAATATAATATAATATGTAACTATAGGCAATATATCGCTCCTCTTTACTTTAATTCATAAACTTAAAATGAAGGTTATCTTTGAAATATTTTAAGTCCTTCAGTTCTTTCCTTCAGCTTCCATAGCCTCCCCCTTGCATCCGCGCCTGACATCACAGGTCTTCAACCCTGTTAATGCGTTGACCACTTTCGGAATCCTTATAATTTATGGAATGGTTGACTTCAAAATGATTAAATCCTTCATCTTCCAAACAATCATAAGCTTAAATAATAATTTGTTTTTAAAAATGTAACTTTGCCCCTATAGGTTAGGTCACTCGTTAGGGTTGCATTCAATAAACTTTATCCTCCCCCGATCGGCTACAAATAGGTTGACTATTTCCACTTCCGGGGGGGGGGGGTTGAGGGTCGAGCCCTTAACCGAGAGTTCCGCGAGTCGCAGGACCTAGAGTTTCGCAACGGGATCCGATAGGGAGTGACTATTTGTTATACTTTAACTTTACCCCTACAGTCAAAATTTCAAGCGCACATCGCTAACACAGTTCACAGCAGTATTATAAGCGTCGAGCGTGCCGCGATCAATGCGTATTATTTACCATATAACCACACATTTTAACGACTATAACTTCTAAAATATTAGTTTCCAAAAAACAATTTTTACACCATCGTTTAAAAAAAACAAATCGAAAATTGTGAGGGGTCGATAAAGTGCATTTGTTTTAAATCATCCAACATTTATATCATATTTGTAATAATACTACATGTAATATTAAAATAATTTAATAGACACTTACTATTTGAATTTTGAGTACTTAGGCGCCTTCACAGCTTGGCGTGAAACATGAAAAGTGATGTTTTGAAAAATATTTTAGAATTATGATTGGTTGAATCCTGAACCGTGTGGTTATTTAGCGGTTAACCAGTGGTAACATGCTAATACTTTACCTATACCGCTTATACCGTATAATTGAGTTTAATTTTACTCGGACCGTGTTTATACACTATGCACTATACATTATCACGTTTAACATTTACGTTTCATGGAGAGCTGCGAAAGCACCTTTATTCGACATAATACTAATTTGTCCCGCTGTATGGTTTAAATTATTCTTATACTCCTTGATCAATCAAAGAGTTTCTAGATCCGTTACACCAAAGCATTTTTCCATAATCTACATCCAACATCCAAAATTCAAGTAAATACGGGTCCCCGGTGTCCGGTGTTAGTAAATATTATTTGAGTATTTAAACTTTTCGTCGTTAAGTAATTGCATTTGTATTGTGTTAAATTCCTTAAGTATCTACCTGTATTAAAAACAATCCGTATCAGATCAAATATAAACTGGTAAACTTTGATAATAATTTATAGACATCGTAAAATTGAAAAAAATGTCAAGCATGATAATTATCATTTACGACTTGCATGGTTTCACATTTATAATTTATAACTATATTTTAATATAATACATTAAAATAACTATAATCTTAATTGGTTTTTTAAATATATATATATATATATATAAAGAATGGTTTAATGTTTTTAGCCTACACAATGGATTTTAATATGGTTATCAAAGCTGAATTAAATGACATTAAGGTCGAGCCTATGGACTTTGCAGATGTCGATATTCCTAATCCTTGTGTCTTTGACGAAGGCGTAATTCATAATATGAAAAACGAGGATTTGGTAAAATATTTTTTTTATTACATGGTATAGTCTGTATAGAATTTATATTTATATAAAAAAATAGTTTCAGTAACATAGCTTTTTTAAATGATTTTTCACTAGTCAGTCATGTGATATTTAACTATTCAAAATTCATATATTTTTTTACCAATAATTTCTAAATAAAGATTTAATTGTCTGTAATCCTGTAGTCCAAGACAGTTAAATTGTAAAAACACCAATTCTTAATAAAATTGGTTTACCCAAAAATGATCAAGATTAAAATCAATAATTTGATTTTATTGGCAATATTTAAAGTCGTATGTATTACGTGAGTAGCTTAATGTGCATATAATACGAGAACAAATATCTAAAACAACAGTTCTCAACGTTTTTATATTCACTTACCACTACTTTTAATAACCTTTAATAACTACCTTTTTTTATGTTTGCTTATCAAAGGTTTATTTACTACCTGTGCCATTTTACATGTATGGAATTTTATTTTTTTAAGAACTATAAAATGATGACTATATATAAGCATTTAATGCACAAAATTAAAATTAAATGTGTACAATTATTATTTTTATTATTATCATAATGATTATGGTTTACTTCATTCTTATATAAAAGAAATCCTATATATAAAAGAATAGTTCTTTTTTATGTTCCAATTTTTTGATGACACTATTGAACTTTTTTAAAAAAAATTTTATAGAGTTGTTTCAAATACTTTCCTGACCGTTAACATGTTGCCCGATTTTTCATTTTTTTGTTTGATGAAGGAGCGGTATTGTATTTAAAGATTAGTGTGTTTAGTGGTTTAACGATTTTTTAGCGTGTCATTTAAATAATTTATAACAATTATTGTGTATTACATGGCTAGGTTTCAAATAGTTAAATTATAATAAAAACCCAATATACACACGAATTAATTATTTACACAAGCAAAGCTGGGTTATTCAGTTAGTTTTTTTTTTTTAAAGAATGTTTTCTTCACGTATCACAGATTGGAAAACACTGATTTAAAGTATATAGACACCGGTATGAACTTGAACATTTTGTGAAACCCATAAACTAATAAATCAGAATCTGAAATAACCAGTATTCTTTGAATTTCTATTTTTGTATTTACTAAATAAAAATTTTAACTTTCATATAAATAAAATCATTAATAACCTTATTTACTTTAATTAAAGCCGAACAAGATACAAAGTTTAAATGTTGGATACTGTCTTGCTTTGTTGAGTAAATAAAGTCTATATTCAACTATAATTTGTATAAGCAATTAAAATTATTTCTTTTGCAGATGGAAGATAAAATAATGGATCCAATATATCCAATTCAAAATCAATCAGAAAGTGAAGCAGAAGATGTGTATGATGAATGTTATTCATGTTTTATGTGCAATATATCATACAACACACAATTTGACCTTGATGCACATTTGCGGACTCATATTGATGATGACACTTTTCATCATAGCAATATTAACAGTATAAGTGAACCTTTACCTCAATCTTCAATAAAGCCATCAAAATACTTCAGATGCAATGAATGTCTAAAAATTTGTAAAAGTCAACTGTCATACAATGAACACATGTTAACCCATACTGGAGAAAAACCACATCATTGTCGGGTATGTGATCGTAAATTTCGTCATATAGCAAATTTTCGAACACACTTAAAAAGTCATAACAATGTGAGAACATTAATATGTTCTCTATGTCAAAAAACTATTGTTGGTGAAAAAAATTACTATATACATTATATGGATGCACATAATAAAATGTCTATCCGTAGTCCTCGATCTTATCAATCTAGTTCATCTGACAGTGATGAAGATTTTAATCCCAAAGTTTCACACTATAAAAAGAAAAAACTTAATTCACGAAAACTTAGAAAAGATAGTGAACCATTTGGCCCTTTGTTTGCTAAAAAAGCATGGGAAAAAAAACAACGAGAATTGGAAAATGTTAATTTAGATGTAATATGAAAAAAAAAAAAAAATTAATCAAAAATTAATAGTTTACAACTGTATTTAACTAATAATTTATTTTAGGCTGAAGAAGAAAAAAGTGAAAGAGATGCTGTTCATGAAGCAATTGAAAGTTCAAGACAAGATATACAAAATATGCTTAGGAAAAGAAAACAACAACTAACAGATTATAACACTGAAGATTACCAAAAGTTTTTAGAAACTTTAATACAAGAAAAAAATTCTACTGGTCAATTTAATAAAGCTAAATTAATTGGTCCATTGTTTTGGAAAAATGCTCTAGTCAAGGCTGGTCTTATAGAAGAAGATATACTTCCAATGCAATTCCAAAGTCAACTAAGACTTATTGAATGTATGTCTTGTAGAAAATGTTTTGCAAGGTAATTATTTATTTAATTAGTATTTTAAATTATTTTCTCGAATACAATTTAAATTAAATTAACCTTGATATCACAACTAATATAATATATCTAATTAACTTATCCTAAATACTAAAAATGACTGGTATCACATATTCAATTTTTTTTTTATTCATTATGGCAATCTATTATAAATTAAAATATGAACAAGTTAATGCTTATTATTAATGCTTGAATTTAGATGCTCTACACAATAATTTAAAATTCCTTTTCAATGCAAAAATGCCCTTAACAAATGAAAAAAAAAATTTTTATAAGCATTCAACTATGCAAGTAAAAGAAAAAAAATGATTTAACTTTCTACATTTTTCAATACTTCTTTATCTTAACTAATTAACAATGTGATTTCCCAGTTGACCTTCAATTATTGATGGACATATTTTCTTTGATATTGGCTTTTTAAAAATGTATTGTTTAATTTTAGTTTTATCATTTTTAGGTTACCAAAATCTAATGAAAGTAATATTTCGCCATCTAAACCACCATGCTCTAGTTGCTTCATGATAAAAAATGAGTCTACACTAAACAAACATAAAGCAGAAAATCATAGTGAAACCCCACCATACATTTGCAAAGAATGTTTTATTGAATCAGATACATGGTATAAGTATGTCCAGCATATGAAAATGCATTTAAGATATGCAGCAAAATGTAGTGAATGTGTATATTATATGATGAATAAACCAGATACTGTGATATTCTTATGTGATGTTTGTGAAATGTCTTTTAACTCTGATGATGAACTTAAAGTACATGTGCAAACACATTTAGAAAATGGAATAAGTAATGATAGGTAGTAATTTTGACTGTTAATTTTATAATGAGCTATGTTAATATTATAAATGTAACTTTTATAAAAAAAATATATATATATTATTCATAATGATCCTATAGGAATTGTAGTGGATGTAATTATTTTATAGCTGTTTTTTAATTTGTGACCAATATTTATAGTATTTATTTTTTAATAATTACCTACCACTAAAAAATCTATACAAATAAGAATTATATCCAATACTCTATAATAAGAATAATTATTAAAAAAATTACTTTTAACGACAGTAAAAAATAATTTCTGTTTAAAAAAGTGTAAATACTAAATATCAAATATATTTGTATTTCATTTAAAGTATCTATTATACTTTTTTTGTAGAATACATACAGTTATAAGAAATGAATAATTTAACTTTAAAAGGTAAATACAATTAACTTAAATAAAGATTCATTTTATAATTATCTTTAAAAATTAATATTTCAAAATTACTATTTATTGGTTAAAAACATTTTTTAGTATTTTATAAATGTTTATTTGAGTTGTGAATGATCATTAAACTTTTGTTTTATTTTCATTATTCACTATTATTTTTAATGATTACAATAATACATACATATTTTTACTGTTTTAGGTTTAGTTAAATGCTTGTTAATATTTAAAATTTCACATTGTACAATATACTTTAAATATTTAATATTGTATAGGTTGGTAAACAAAATTAAACACCACCTAAAATGTTTACTACTAGCTTGAAAAGTGTTATAACAATATGATATTATGTAACTTACAAACTATACCATAATTTCATCATTGTATAGAATTATTCAATTTTTGGTATTAACATATTTTTATTGTTTATGGTTTATATTATTGTAAAATTATTTTTTTCTTGCTATGAAAGCATTTATATGTACTGAATGAGCATTATGTTAATTTTGTGTTAGTCTTAAATACCTTTTTTAAGCCTATTAAATACACATTAAATATGTGATATACCTTTTTTTAATTTTTATTGATAATCTACTCTATTTGTTTGCTTTAGTTAAATAATCCTTTTCTATAATACAAATATCCTTAATATTATTATGTTTCACGTGTCATCCATTAACATTGAAAACAATTTTAACTTTCTAAAAAAGTTAAATTTTTTAAATTTTGAGCAATGAATGAAACAGTTTTAAATAACTTATTTTTTTTTTTTTTTTTTTTACTGAAGCCAGCAGTAAAATGATTTATGATAGCAAATTATATCTAATTTGTACATAAAGGGGCCAGAAGAAAAAAAATTCCCTGTACTTATTGAAATAATCAGAAAAATCAAAACAAAATAAAGGTAGGCAAATGGGTATCACTTTACTGTATAGTAAGTTTAGAGTAGGTTTTTGTAATGGATGCATTAAATGAGTTCAATAATAAATAATTGCATTCTAAAAATGATTCCGAGTAGAGATGGTTTATTAGCCTATATTAAGTTTATTTCATGATATATTTTTTGATATCGCTATTAAATTATAATATACTTATAAGTGTAAAGTCTCTATGAATATTGTTTTTGAATTACAACAAATGAATTAATTTTTGCTTAAAACATTGCATTTGAAAATGCCATTGTGTGTATAAAATATAATAATATACTTAAATACATTAAAAGCTTCAAATACCCACAAATAATATTTTTTAAATTAAAAATGTTTTTCTTTGTTTAAATATCTAATTTCATTCAATTTTCAAAAAATATAAAAAGAAAATTATTATGAAGTTCTAATTTTAAGCGCTTATAAGAAATATTGAGACTGTGTTTTCGGTATTTTTTAATTTGTACATGAACACATTTTTGACTACTTTTTGTGTACACAGACACATAAAACAATTTTAAAAAACTACACATCATTATAAAATCAATACATTAAATGTAAAATAATTACAACTGCAAGGCATTCTATAACCCCACCCTATTACGCTATAAATATGTCTCTGACTAGAACGTCACGTACTGAACTGTTTTATATGTCGACGGAGTAGTCAAAGGCAATCGGGTGTTGTAAGTGGCATTCACCAATATCATGTCGATCATGAAAGTGCGCTGAACGTTCAGATTTCCGTTGGTTGATGATTCGGCGTCAACTATTACGGCAGATGTACATGCGCAAGGGAGGCATGAGACCCTTATCTAAAACTTTACGTTTCCGAGACCACTACTTACTGTGGTCGAATGATTGCTCAGGGATGTTAAGATATAGTTCAGGTTGAGCAATAAATCAATTATATCTGACGCAACTCATGACGCGTCCCCATAACGACGTGAACCGTTAAACTCTACTCAGAACTTTGGCTATAGTTCCATACTGGTATATTATCTGACCTCAAGAGAGTTACGCAGCAATTCGAGTACATTGGTGAAATACACAATACATTGTTGCAAAGGCCAAAATGGAAAAGAATGTCAGATCACCCAACCGTGTCTAGGTTCTCTTCTAGATTATACAACAGAACACTCGCGGTTCTAGAATGCCCAACATCTAATACTGACGGGAACTTTATGTACACAAGCAAACAATTACAATCTACTCTATAGCTGAAAGTATCTACGATTATTAATTTTCGAATTACAACAAAATATAAAAATCGTTTGTTGAGAAACAGTTTTTTTACGGATTATAATCCAATGTCATAAAAATTTGAACTTCAACCGTTCATAAAAAATTTATGTGACTTCTGGCAAACTTTTTTTGGATTAAATTAGAAAAACTTATGAAGAATCAGAAATCTTGTATTAAATGTTCAAAAAAAAAAAAAAAAAATTATCAACAATAATTTATAAAAGACCGACAAGTGGGTACCGCTCTACAGTAGGTGTCGAGTAGATCATTTTCACGATGGATGTGTAAAATTTAATTCAATGATATAAATCATTGTATACGAAAAACGATTCTGAATGAAGACGGTTTATCAGTTTACACAACTAAGTGTATTTTATGATATTATCGCTATAAAAATAATTAATTTTACTATTAATAATACAGTAAATTGAATTAATTTTTTCCGAAAAAATTGAATTTGAAAATGTCATTGAGTGTATAAAATATAATAATATACTTTAAATACTTTAAAAGTTTTAAGCACCCACGAAGAATATTTTTAAATTACAGTGGAATAACTAACATCGTTATTCTTCATTTAAATATCTAATTTCGTCCAAATTTGAATTTAAAATTATTATAAAAAGAAACCATGTTATAATGTTAATATTATATTTTTTAGATTTTTTGGTTATACAATCAACTACTTACGATTACAAGAAACTTTGTATAAATTTCAATCTTTAGCTATGAAAATTAAACATTTTATACATTTCTAACTACAAAATAGCTTACAAATGTTCGATATTTTAATGAATTTTGGTCAATATTTGATCTTTAAATCATTATAATTGATCCATCAAGTCAAGCCAACCCTCCTATCATCTCCCAAATCTAAGACAATCTAGCCCACCAAATGGCGCTCTTAACAACTTTCAAGCCACTATAAATTCCCTGATCTCCCTACTAACTACTCTCATAGAGAAATTTTCTCTCTAACAATGGAAAATAGTTCAAGTAATATCTTTCACCAGTTCTCAATTCTCTAGTGGAACAAAAATGGACTAGCTCACCAAAAAAATTAACTTTATGCCTTCCTTTCAACAAATTCCATCGATATACTGCTTATCAGTAAAGCACAACTAACTACAAACTCCTCTTTTTACTTACCTGGATATTCAACATATCACTGTGATTATCCAGATTATTCAACTCACGCAGATTTTGCAATATTAATAAAATCAAATATTAAACATGCCATATTTTCATCATACAAAAATAACGTAATACAGGCCACAAACATTTTGCTAAATCTAAACCATATTCTTACAACTATCTCATTGACTTACTGTTGCCCCGGTATAATACTAAATTATGATGATTTCTCTTGCTTTTTCAACTTTCTTGGAAATTACTTCTTAGTAGGTGGTGATTTCAACGGAATACACCCCCGTTGGAGCTTTAACCTTTCTAATACTAGAGGTCGAGCTCTAAATAATTTCTTACTAAACCACAATTTTAAAACCATATCTCCTCCTAAATTTACATATTGGCCTTCACATGCCAACAGGCATTCCGACATATTAGATTATTTATCATTACTCTTCCCAATCATATAAAATACTTCATTACCAACTCTTTTGATCTCACCTCTGATTATACACTAATATTAATCACCTTAAATGATTTCCAACTATTACAAAAAACCTACCCGAGTATTACTAAAGGCAAAATCAGCTGGAAAAAATTTAGTCAAACCATAGAAAATCATATCACTCTCAATATCCCTCTAAAAACTACACTTGACTTCATATGGCAAAGAACTCACTTGCCAAGTGAGAATAATCCTCAATAATCTCATCAAATCATCAAAAAATATTCTCTGAAAATACCTAATTTTTTGATAAATACTACGAGTATTTGAAATCTCTCTCCAACTCTAATAATTCATTTTGGAGAGTAATTAAAAAGTTTCTAAATGAGAGAATTAAAATACCTCCTCTACGGTATCCTGATAATTCCTTAGCGTCATCGAATCTTGACAAAGCAAACTTATTTACAGCAGATCTTGTAAATAGATTCTCACCACACCCAAATTTATCCAATATAAGCTACTGCGTTCATATTGAAACCATACTACTCAACACCTTACCAATGTGGCTTCTTATAAAACACACCTCTCCTTCCAAAATCCTAAATATCATAAAAACCTAAAAAAAAATTCCATAGCCACGACTTGATAATCAATATAATCGTTAAAAATCTGTCTAAGATAGCAATCAAACTTCTTATATACATATACAATAATATACTGCGTTTATCCTATACCTCTCCCATTTGGAAACATCCAATTATAATACTAATACACAAATGTGGCAAATCTCATAATACCCCCTTTTCGTTTAAGCCTATAAGCCTCCCAACATTCTCCAAAATTCTTGAAAAAATCATATTAAAAAAAATTTACCCGATATTAAATGAGAAAAAATTATTCCAAATGCACAATTCGGTTTTAGGAACAAGCACTCTTCTCTTCGCCAAATACACAGGCTAGTTGACAATATTGCCTTATCCCTAAAGCAAAAAAAATTGTTTAGGTTTTTTTTTGGACGTTGCACAAGTGTTTGATCGAGTCTGAGACGAAGGACTACTTTCACGTTTGAAAATTATTGGGAATTTTTTATTTTTGATCTCCCAAAATACCCTTTAGATTCATTTTTCTACTAAAGAAGGCATTTTTACTGCCCCAAAAGATAGTAATAGCAGGTAGACATAAAAAAAATTTAAAATACCACACAACATTGTAAAATCAATTCATTCAATGCTCTACTCGAAATCTGAAATTTACTGTTTTTTTTCTTAATAATTTGGGAAAACCAAAAATAAATCAGGGAAATGGGAATTTTTACTCAAACTAGTTTTTGAAAAAATCGAATTTGTTATTTTGTTATAATTTAAAGATAAATAATCGTAGATACTTGAAATTTTTATCAAATGTTTTCCTATTTATGATATGATTTTGGTACTGTTTTTAAGCTATTTATACGTATTTTAAATTTTCGAATCTTTCTAGTTTAGCTCGATCAAAAGCTTTAAAAATGTTATAAAATGTACCATGAAAGTTATTCTTATAGAAATTTAAAAATATTTTAGTTCATTCGTATGATTTTTTTTTTTTTTTTGTAAGCGTTTAAAGTTCTGATTTTGACGAAATTAGACATTTAAATGAAGAATAACACTTTTAGTTATTACGTTATCGTCCAAAAATACATTATTTGTGAGAGACTTGAAACTTTTACGTATATTATTATATTTTATTATACTATATTTTAAATATTTAGATTAATTTCAAGTTGTTAATATTTATACCACGAACCTATTCACACCATTTTATGGTAGAGTTGATAATGAGTAATGACTCAAAATTTAATAACAATAATGTGCAATATAAATATATATTATTATAATTGTTGATAAATATGATGTTTTTGGCCAAAATCAATTCAAAATAACTACTGTATTACACTATTATACTATTAGCAATATAAAAAATATCATATAATAGGTATATTCTGTAATATAATAAATAATAGACAGCCTCGACAATGCAGATGATTATAGAAATTATAGGTCGTAGCCATATTTTTAATACTATATATATTTAATTGTACCTACTTACGTTATTATTTATAATTTTATCTTTGAATAGTATATTATTGTAAGCGGTTGTGATTAGTCATTTATAATAAAGAATAATAATATATGTATCGTATAGGTGTTCAAATAGTAACCATTTAATTAGTTGTTGATTAAATATGATGATGAGTGATGATGATAATATTATTGCATTTGAAAACTGTGTTCAGTCATGTTTCACCGTTTAAATTGTTTGCGCAGGACACAGCGCTTTTACTCGTTTAATGTACCCAATTCCGTGTTTGGTCGCGAATCGTTTGTTCAGCGGCACATCGGACCCAATGAATCTGATCAAAAGCAGATGCTAAAAGAACTTGGATATCAGGTGTGTTTCGGATGTGCATAAAAAGTCTAGTATATAGTGAATAGAAATGTAGTTCCAATACTATTTTCTTTAAATTGAAACTATTTTCTGTTTCAAACTAAAAAAAAATATTTTTTCTGTTGTGTGCTTTACCGTTATCTACTATATAGCTTAATAATTACTTGATTTTCATTGAATTGTTAACTATTTATTAACAATTGTTACATATTTTTTTTGTACCGATTTTAAAAAAAAAATATTTACACTATAATATTTTAAACGTATCATTTTGTTTTTAATATTCAATTTTAACTTAATAATATATATGCACATGTATATTTTATAATGGAGTATGATTGTATGATAAATATTTCATTTTGATAATTATTTACATAAAATAGGTATACTTCTATCATTTTTTCAACAGTACCTATAAATATCGAATAAATAATTTGCCTTGTCGATAACTTTTGCAAATTAATTTCTTTAAATATTAAAATAAGGTAATCGGTAATATAATAGATACCTAGTTATATGTTTAGTGTTTGCATTAGAAAACTTTTTTTTTCAAAGTTATCGTGTCTTTGTTTTTACCGTGTACTTTTTTATCACAAATAACATATGTAAAGTTTCCTTGATATTTTATTTTTACCTCCTATTGGAGGTTCCTAATTTTTAAACCAAAACACAAGTAAACTGAAACCATACTTATTTCCTTTACTTTCAATATTATATTTTAAACGTTATTTATTAACAATAAGTACATATTAAAAATATTTGGGATAATATCATAAATTATGGACATATTATCAACTTGGTCAACCGCATAATAAGTAATTACAAAACAAATTATTGTTTTATATTATATAATATATTCCATTAAATTTTGAAATTATTTAAACATGTTGAATAAATTGATTTATTATAATATTTAAAAATGATGAATCGAATAAGCTTTTTTATATCAATATATACATTTTTATCATCAATGAGATATAAACTTTAAGTCATTTTAATTTGTTAATTTGAACTTTTAAGAGGCATTGTCACTTTATTTTATTATTAGTATTATTGTTATTATTAAGTGACATGACTCATGTGTTATGGATAAAAACAGACTTTGGTGTTAAAGAAGCCAACCATTATTATAGTGGTAGGTGCTGAATTCAAGAGTTATTGTGATAAGTTAATTTTGTACTTTTATTTTTTTATTAATTCATTGTATAATAAATTAGTAAATCACGACACCAAGTTCATTTTAGCTAACGCCTGGAGTTAGGCACCTGTTATGAATTTGGCATATCTATAACTATGTTAAACACTACGTTTTTGAGTCAATTATTAAATTGTTGAACGAAATAAAAATGAATAATTCTAAAATAATCAAACAAAATAAATAACACCAAACTACTGTGACTATAGCTAAGCTGTCCATGTGCATTAAACGCCTGTACACGTCAACTTTACTTACTGCATGGACATACAAATAAAGTATAGGTACTTATACCTATAAGGATTATAGTTAAATTATTGTGTCATTTTTACTTATTTCATACTTTATTCAAGCTCGAGTAGGTATAAGTAGAATTTTTACTGTGTAGGTACTTTGAAATTAAAATTGTTAAACTCATATGGACCATAAATTGGTATTTTCAGAGTTTAGAAGACTTGAGCGAGGCCGTGATCCCAGATAGCGTTTATCTTCAGAAGACGCCTAATTTAAAATCGTCAGTTATTATAGGTATGCTATGTATTGTACTAAACAATTGATAACCTTTTGTCTATGCAGGAACTTAAATTTTTTGTTAACGAGTATATTAATGCATTTATATTTATGTATATTAAACACAACATATAAAATATAAACTAAAATAATTTGTTCTATTACAATACAAAACCACTCCGCATTATGCTATTACTATCACGTGATCTATAATCACTAGATAGTTGTGGGAATTTGTATTGTAATTTATATTAATTCTTTTTTTGTTTTTTATATTAGTGATTAATATGTAGTGCATTTGCATTTTATACATATTATATTTGGTGTTTCTGAAATTAATGAGATCAGGACTACCTATAAGTGTTTTTACTGTGGTGGCCCAATGAAGAGTTTATTGAATTTTTTTTATATCTTTAAAACCTGAGTTATTGAAAAATTATTCTTAGAACATTATCTTAAACGTAAAAATAAACACTCTAGTTGTATTTTTCGCAAAATTCTCACGCAAATTGAGGTGCAACATTGTTTTTCGGCTTGTCGTACGTTTTTCAAACTTGAGTCTACGACAAAAAAAAAGTGGTGTGGCACATCGATTTGTTTGAGAAATCTGCAAAATAAGCTGTGGTGACATTTATTTGTTGTCATTTAACATACAAGATTAATAAGCACGGTTTTTTACATTGTTAACTAATAAAAATGATTAAATAATAACAAAATTAAGGTTAATTGATTTTAAATGATTGAATTTATAGCCATACATTTAAGCTATATGCTTTAAGTGCTTAATAAAATATGGAACATTACGGATAATAGTTACCACAATTTGGGTCATCACGGTGAGTACGCTTAACTAGTGACCTTAATCATTTTAGAAACACCCTGTATATATTATGTTCTATGATAAATTACAACAGAATGTATCAACCTATAACAATTATAATTAAAATAATAATAATCCGAGTTCAAAGTAAATTCTAATATATACATACCTATATTGTTACCTATATTTATTATATTATATATATATGTTTATCTTTATACATAAATATTATATTTTGTATGTGAATATTATTAAAATAATACAATAGGTACCTATTATTATTTTGGATTATGAACGGAGCGATGAATGTATTGTTTTCCAATATATTAAAGGTTTTTTTTATTATATGTTTTCTGTTAGCAAAGGGATTATAATTAGTGTCAAAATGAAAAAAATTCAAGTAATTTTCTAAATAATTGAGAATAACATAAAAAAAAAAAAAATAGAAAAAACGGAAATTTTTACGTAAAATCTATTTTGATATTTTGTTGTAATTTAAGTACGAATGATCGTAGATACTTGAAATTTTTACCAAATGTTTAGATATATTAACATTATCTTTTATTTGTGGTATAATTTTCAAAATATTTAGACATTTTTTTTCTATACATTTCATTGAAAAATCTACCTTGATCAAAAAACTTGAAAATATAATACTATAGGTTCCTCAAAAGTTTATTCTATTGGAATTTTTATAAATGTCAAATTATTTATATGTGATTTGTTTTTTTCAAAATTGGTTTAACTTACCGTATTACTAATAGAAAAATTAATTACTAATGTCTAATAGCAATATAAATGTATTATAAAATCTCCTTAGAAGAATAGATTAATAGACAGTAGCGTCATTTCAGTTAATAGGAGGGGGCAAATATTTTGACCAGAATACTTAACTGAAAAAACCAGCCAATTCATCCACAAGCTATTATTTCCACCTATACTGTGTTCAAGTTAAAAAACGTAGTCGACAATCAACTAGTGCGTAGGGGCGTGATAATACTACACGGATAGTTGACTTGGTGGAGGGGTTGAAAAACGGGTGTTGCCATCAAACTACTGTTGAAAACTTGCCGCTGCCGACTACGTTTCTTAACTTGAATAGACTATCAGAGTATAGATTTTTATCTCAATACAATTCCTATTTAAAATAAAAACACATAAAGTGTGACAATTACAATAGCACATAACGGCCTTGATCTCACAAGACTGTAATTAAAATTAATGTGATTTATATTTAATGCGTTTTATCATTTTACTATTTGCAAATTTGCGTTTTACACAGTGTGGTAAAACTGCCATTTATAAAAATGATATAATGAGTATATGCTAATTAAACACATTATTCATAATAAATTAAATGTATATGTACCTTCCGTTTAAATATTGTATTATTAATCAATGCTTGAATTGTGGTAGGACGTGAGAGGATTGAGTCCCTCTTCTTTTTTAATAATATTCTAGCTTACTTCATTTAATTATATTCTAATCAATAAATCATTTAAATCTTCAAATATACACATTTTTTTACAATTTTAAATCCTTGTTCTAATTTTTTTCTAATTTAAGCACTGTTTATTGCCTACCTATTTCAAACAAAAGTAATGAAATAAATCTACACGCTAATAAGTAAATACATTTACAGATGAACAATCTCTAGCCACCTTAATAAAATCGATTGCTAGTAAAAATCAAACATGGAGAAGTTTCATTGGTATGGGTTACTACAACTGTCACACACCTCATGTCATCGTGAGAAACATGTTGGAGAATCCTGGATGGTATGCTTAATTTTTTCAATATTCTGTTCTCGGTGTCGTGATGCTATATAGTGATTTGTGCTTATTAATTACTATCATTATTGATTACCTGGAATAATCATATAGATATCCATATTCAACATTACTTTTAATATAATTTCTTGGGAAGTTAAGATTTTATAGACATATAACACTTGCCTTTATAGGCTACAACCCCTACCGATTACGAAGAATTACATCTAAAATTAATGACATAAATCTAAATTTATTTTTTAATTTGACAGCGCTTTAATTAGGATTAAGTTGGGGGCAGTTACCGCATACATCTCTCCCCTTAGAAAGACGCTTAAACTGTTTTACAAACGTGTTACTATAGACTATAGTATAGAGTTACTTAAATATTTTATAAAACTTACTTGTTATGCAATATATAGGTTGACACCGTATACCCCTTACCAAGAGGAAATTGGACAGGGTCGACTAGAGAGTTTACTGAACTTCCAAACATTAGTTGTCGACCTTACATGTATGGACGTAGCCAACGCGTCTCTGTTGGACGAGGCCACGTCGGCGTCCGAAGCGCTGGCAATGACGTACCGACACAACAAACGCAAACGCTGGTTCGTTGCAGACAACGTACACCCCCAGACATTTTCGGTTGTACGTACGAGAGCCTCTGCTCTTGGCATCGAAGTCCGTTCCGGCGATCCAAACCAAGTGAATGACTTCAGATCGTACAGTGGAGTGTTATTACAGTACCCAGACACGTATGGCCATTTATCGGATTACGGAGAGATCGTTCATAAGGCTCATAATGACGAAGTTCGTTCACAATACCAATAGAATACAGAGTACCAATCAGTGGCGCCGAACTCTAAAATTGTTTGTTTGTGAAATCTAAAATGTTTTATCCACCACCACAACTTTCCAGCCATTTAAATTTAAAAAGTGAAGCGATTGCATCACATGATATAGAATTCGGCGGCACTGGTACCAATATAGTTTCAATTTCAATATATTTTTTTGGTATTTAATTGGCAATAGTACGATGCATTCGGTAACATAGCCAAGGGGGAGGGGTTAAGAGTTGTACCCATCTTTCCCTATTGCTTTATGTTTAATATATGTATATATAGGTTCTGCATTATTCTCATCCTGCTCAATATTATTAATTTTTTGATGTGTACACTATGGGTGGATCTAAAGTTAATTTAAGGGGGGCGGTTATTGGATACAGTGTTCCTGTCTTCACTCAACATACGCTTTATGGCCAACACGACGTCATAACAAAGAGAGTAATACAGTTCTCACTAGCATAGAAGCTAATGAACGATAAAGAATAATAATAAGTCTGTTAAAAATAGACCAAGGGGAGGGGCAAGTTATCCCTCCATAAATCTAGGATATAGACAAATTAAAATAGTACTAATCGGTACTGTTTAACGTGTAAATCCGGATTTCCACTTAAGTAGAGTTTTGAACTCTACACGTTAATATACGGGATATAGTGGAAACCCGGCCTAAGTTAATACTGCTGTGATGGTAGTTATCATGTCAAATACCGGCTTGCTGGTACACCGAAAATAGCTAGTATATAACTATTACTGCGGAATACCAGTGGGTGAATTTCACATATACCGCCACCTCTATAATCACTTATATCATAGACTTTAGTCGTGTGTGCCACGGACTTGTTGTCGCTCACTCTGATCAAAGCCCCCGGTGAATACGGCGTGGACATTGTGATCGGAAGTAGCCAGCGACTCGGTACTCCGCTCGGATACGGAGGACCACACGCCGCGTTTATCGCTTGCAAAAAACCTTTGATGCGACTGTTGCCAGGAAGGATGGTCGGTATTACCAGGTAGGTAATATCAGTGATATGACTATTTCCCCCTCTAAGTTGTAAATATACATTTTAATTGTATATTATAGAACTGTACCTATAGTCTATAACTATTTACCTCTAACTTATGATTATTTATTATTTGTATAAAGTCAATGTTAACTTTTGTGAAGATATTATGTAATGGTTACAATTTATAAATATCTACAAAAACTAGAATATATATTTGTAATAAGTCCAGTAGTAGATTCAGAACTTTTTTGGGGAAAGCTGGTTAAATGCCTACAAAAATTATTATTACAGATGTTACTATGCATATAATTTAGTTTAGCATATTATCTTTTATTATAACATTTACATATTTATTTAAAAATTGTTTGCTTTATAGTCTATATAAGTTTTCTACTTACTAACTTACCTATAACGTTACTTACTGATTAAAATTTATCAATAATCATAATATAAAATACAATTAAGTAAAGAGCAATGATTGAATTGGGTGAATCTTTCCTCTATAGGCCCACTACTTTACTTAAACAGTTCATCTCAACTCGAAATTATCCCTAATATATTGATATAACTTCAAACCTATTTATTTTAAATATGACTAGCAATGTGTATAATATTACATATATGTATCTACTATTTTATATTGTTTGTACAGAGACGCAGATGAGGACAAGGCGTACAGATTGACATTGCAAACCCGCGAACAACACATACGTCGTGAACGGGCGACCAGCAACATTTGTACTGCCCAAGCTCTGCTAGCAAATGTAGTAGCTATGTATGCAATCTACCACGGTCCCGTAGGACTGAGAAATATTGCGCAGAGAGTGCACAACAGTACCATGATACTTAAGACAGCGCTTGACGAAATACCTGGATGCAGTACGAGCAATGGCAGTTTTTTCGATACTTTGCACTTGAAGAGCACGATTCCTCAACATGAAATAATCGACAAGTGTAAAGAAAAAATGATCAATTTGAGATTTTTCGACGATCAATCTGTAAGGAGTTTACCTACCAACCTTTCATTATAGTTCCATGCAAATGCAAAGGATTTTATTTTAATTTGGTATTTTCCGTGTAATAGATCGGCATATCATTGGATGAGACAGTAACATCCGAAGACTTAAACGATTTGCTATGGATTTTCGGATGTGAAAAAAAAATAAATGAAGTAAGTACATCTATATAATATTTATACATAAATTATAAATATATAAGTACTTGGTTAGGTTAGGTTTCAATAATCTATTAAAAATAAATGGTTCTAGATTATATCCAATGATGCATTTTTGGAAAAAAGCGTTAGTAAAACAATATTTAAGAGGACCTCGCAGTATTTACAACATCCAGTATTTAACAACCATCAATCAGAAACACAAATTGTTCGATACATGAAGCAATTGGAGAACAAAGACGTTTCACTTGTTCACTCCATGATTCCATTAGTGAGTGAAGTTATCTTTGGAAAATATATAAAAATGTATTTAATTAAATTATTTCAGGGATCGTGCACTATGAAATTGAATGCTACTGTCGAGCTATTACCGCTTTCAGAACCTGGATTCATTAATATACATCCATTTGTACCATCTGAACAAGTTCCAGGATATCATCAAATTTTGCAAGAATTAGAATACGATCTCTGTCAGCTAACTGGCTATGACAAAATATCTTTTCAGCCCAATAGGTATACTTGCGTGTATTTAATAAATAATATTTAAAAATTTTAAATACTTTTATGAATTTAAATACACATTCTTAGCGGCTCTCAGGGAGAATTCGCCGGTCTATGCGCCATAATGAAATATCATCAACACCGCGGGGATAAAGACAGAAAAGTGTGTCTAATTCCCACGTCAGCACATGGTACAAATCCTGCATCAGCACATATGGCTGGAATGGATATTCAATTGGTGAATGTGTCCAAAGATGGTTGTATTGATCTACAACATCTCAAAGATAAGGTATAGAAATAACTACCTACCTTACTATACTATACGAATTATAACCATCATATATTCATAGCTATATTATATTATTTTATAAAATTACCATTTTTTTTACCTTTGGGTCTATCTAGTATAGTAATATTCTAGACTGGCGTTTTTTTTTTGTTTTATAAAATCTTACAAAATGTATCTGTTTTTTAATTACTGATATAGGTTAATGAATATAAAAATCAATTATCGTGTATTATGATAACATATCCGTCTACTAATGGAGTATTTGAAGAATCTGTTATGGACATATGTGAAATAATACATTCAAATGGTGGACAAGTAATAACAATATATCATGATTTTGTGACGAAAAAATAAATAAAACTTAAATCATAATTCGAAATTAAGGTTTACTTGGATGGAGCTAATATGAATGCACAAGTTGGATTGTGTCGACCTGGTGATATTGGAGCAGATGTATCTCATTTGAATTTACATAAGACATTCTGTATACCTCATGGCGGTGGAGGTCCTGGGATGGGACCAATAGTTGTGTAGGGAATTAATAATGATTAATAGTTGTCAATTTATATAAATTTATAATTTAATATAATATTTCTTGTTACTTAGTAAATCACATTTGGCTCCATATTTACCAACTCATTCAATTATCCATAATGGTAATGAACTAAGTTTGGGTACTGTTAGTGCTGCTCCTTATGGATCAGCTTCTATCATACCCATTTCCTGGGCATACATAAAAGTAATTCGTATTTTACTTACATTAAACATGTATTAATAATAATACATTTATAGTTAATGGGCTCTCAAGGACTCAGGAAAGCAACTCAAGTAGCTATATTAAACGCCAATTATATGAGTAAAAAATTAAGTACTCACTACAAAACATTGTTTGTTGGTACTAAATGTGGATTGGTTGCTCATGAATTCATAATAGACTTAAGAGAATTTAAAAAGACTGCAAATATCGAAGCTACCGATATTGCTAAACGGTTAATTGATTACGGTGAATACATATAATTTATAAAAGTATAAATATAATAAATTTTGATTTTTTTCTTAGGATTTCATGCTCCTACTATGTCTTGGCCGGTTGCTGGTACATTAATGATAGAACCTACCGAATCTGAAAGTAAATTAGAATTAGATAGATTCTGTGATGCATTAATTAGTGAGTAAATTTATTTATTTCATGTTTTTATTGAAATTTAAACATTTATATATATATATAATTTATACTTAAGGTATAAGAGAAGAAATCAGACAAATAGAGATTGGTGTAGCTGACCGAGAACAAAATGTATTAAAATTGGCACCACATACATTGAAACAAATTTGTAGTGACGAATGGAATAGACCATATTCTAGAAAATTAGCAGCTTATCCAATAGTAATACAATTTGAAAATCTATTATAATATATTATAATATAATGTCCACCTAATATTTGTTTATTAGGGACACGAGCAAAAAATTTGGCCAAGTGTTGGCCGCATTGACAGCAAATATGGAGATCAAAATATAGTTTGCAGTTGCCCATTAGTATTTTAAACTTTATAAATACATCAATAATATTCAAAAAAACCAAAAGCACGAGAGCAAACAATTATACATTATTTTAAATACAAAACTAATAGCTATGCTTTTAAAAACGCAGTACCTATACCATGTATAATGATAAACTATTGTCTATTGTTAAATATTATTTAAATTTTTTAGCATTGTTGGATTTTGATAACTATTTTTTATCTGAAAGAAGAAGACTTTCTCAGACTACATTGAAATCCGATTTTTTATTTTATTTCAAAAAATAATAAAAATAAATTTAAAAAAAAAATGTTTAAACTGTCATATTTTTAAAGACATACTTTGAAGTTTGAGATTAAAATAAATGAAAACGGAGTTCAATGTTGCTAGTAGCATTATACTTAAAAAAATTTATTATATTTGGTTAATTCTATAGGACAGGGTCATTAAACTCGAAGAGTGTATTTTTATAGACAAAATGACATTGGCGCCAGACTCCTTAAATGTAACATTAAAATATAGTACCTAATATTCAATGATATTTCAAACACATGCATTTATATACTTACATTTATTCATATTTTATTGTATCGATATAATATTATAATATTTCCTAACGAAATTTTACTTAATTTGTATAATTTTATTGTAATATAATAATATTGTTAGTCTATGAGAACTGATCAATAAATAAATATATGAAATTATATATTGTATACTCGTGTACTCCACATAGGTCTTTTTGCAACATACTTATAAGCATTAGATTATAACAGTTATGTAAAATTATCATATATTTTTATACCATATAATATAAATGATATACCTTACGATTAATGTAGCTACGTAGTATAATTTACAAATAAAAATGCAAGTACAATAGAATAGAAAAACAACTATCGATGAAAATACATTTGATTAACCACATAATAATCGTAAAAAGATTTTAATTTTGAAATAAGTGTTTATATAGTGTTATTTATGACTAAATGATAACTAATTTCGATAACAAAATTGAATGAGCAAGAAATTATAAAAAGATATTTCATATTTAGGTGTTGGATCTATAATAATTCAAACATTTAAAAAAAATATATATAAATTCAAACCCAAAATATCTGCTAGATATATGAACTATACTACTATATAACTACTTATGAGTTACAAGGCACCTTGTATTACATTTACGAAAATTTGACCAAGCAATAATTTATTGTTTTATCAATATTTATGAAAACAAAAACTAAAAAAATGTCAAATGTCTTTAAATAGCTCAATAAGATTCAAAATAATTTGAAAATCCTATCATGTATAGAAAATACTAATTTTAACATTTAGTGAAAATTTCAAATATCTATTTGTTTAGAATTACAAAAATATAAGAAAATCGTTCGATGAAAAACCGTTATTTTACATGAGAATATCCTATATTTTATCAAAACCTAACCTAAGTTTGAAAGCTCATAAAAATATTTGTGGAATTACGTTCAACTTTATATTTAAGCTCAATAATAATTACTTATGAGGGACCTTGTTTTAATTTTTCAGATTTTAGGTATGAGATAGTATTAAAAATGTTATGAATTTTTAACTATAAAATAGTTTCCTAAAAATTTAAAATTTTAACGCTTATAAGAAAACATTATGTATATATTCGATACTTATAAAATGCGATAAGAAGTATATTAGGTTTACGGGGAACCTTGTATTAAATTTTGAAATTTGTTTACCTAAAAACAAAAATGTTATCTTAAAAAAAATAAAACTGTCAAATATCTACAAATATACTTATAATAGTTGAAATATTTTGAAAATCATGTCGTGTCTATGAATTGATAATTTGAATATTTGGTGAAAACTTAAAAGTTTCTACGGTCATTTATTTTTGAGACACATAAGAAAAATACAAAATCAATTTAGTTTTTCAAAAAAGTAAATTACTTAAACGATAACGTTAATTAATATAAAGTGTAGAATACAATTTTTTCAAAACTATTATTCTGCAATGCCTTCAAAAACGTCAATACTTCCCGGTATAAATAATTATTTATTTGGTATTTAATAATTATGTATAACCGGTATGAAGTGTACATAATCACTCTGTAAAATAGTATAGCCGTTTATAGGTATATAATACATGTTGTAACTTTAAATATGTACGCGGTGTTGGATATTGTGTAAGGTTTCTCACCACCTTCGCCTGTTAAACGACATAATATTACATCGTTCATCATATGTAGTTTAAAGTATTAGGTACACGTGGCACGTTTTAGATTTTGAACGGCGCGAAGAACGTATTTTCTGTTGTGGTGTTCCCGGTGAGCGTAATCCATATCGTAATCGCGAGAAAGCGCGAACGCCAATCGTCTACAATAATAATTTACATAGATACATCACTTCCTCTTGTGAAGAATATTATGCGTCTCGATATAAATATGAATAAATTAATATCGAATTTTAATTATTTTGAAACCCGTCAAGACGGAAACCCCGTTAACACGGAAAAATTGCATGGTCCCAAGCGATTCCGTCTTATCGAGGTTTTACTATACATCGGATACGTCAATTTACGTATACGTGTGTGTACAACTAAAATACGTAATGGTTTTTATTAAACATTTTTCGTTTTTCGCAGTACCTTCGGCATTCACCCATATCCAACTTATCAATGTTGAGTTGAAGTGTGCCTTAGCCGAGGGTTTTATACATTTTGTATCGGCATAATATTATAAGTCCAGGCCCCGGGGAGTCAAAAGAGATTCAAATATCTCGGGTATCAGATATTCGAGTTTCGTATTCGAAATCGGCGGTAATAGGTAGGTACAATTGTTTGCGGGTTATAAGTTTCGGGTAAAAAACTGGTAGGTAGGTAACGTTTTTTAGGGTTTGGGATATTACGAGTTCCGAGTTTAAAACCTGGTAAAATTGTTAGTAGATATGGATTTCGTATTGAGGGTTTCGGGTATCTGGTTCGAAATCGGATACTATTGTTTGCGGGTTATGGGTTTAGTGTACAAAACCGAATTAGGTTTTTTATTAGTTACGGGTTTTGAATTCAACCCGGGTAAAATTTTTTGCTGGTTACTCGGTTTTACAACCAGGATTTACACTTTAAATCCGTTTTAATGCCTGAATTTATAACGTCTATGCGGCGAGACTGGAAGTAACGTATTGTACGTATTGATATAATAATAACAGTTATTTAAAATTATGAATATTCAAAAATGTTGGATAAGTTTAGTAATATGTTCTAAATGTAAACCTATAAATCATCAAGTGTTTTTGTGGTCATGTAAGATGTTTTATATTGAAAAAAATTTGATTGTAATTCAAAAATTATTTTTAAAAAATTGTAGCTCTACAATTTTTACATGCGTTTAAATTCAACACTGTAATATCAACTTATCGTAGAACGGTGTGAATAGGTTCGTTGTAAAAATAGGCATTTGATTAAAATTAATTTAAATATTTTGAAAATGTCAAACTAAGTATAAAATATAATTATCTACTCAAAAAATTCAAATTTCCACGAATAATTATTTTTTAATTTTTATCAAAACATCAAAAGTTGATATTTTTGACATTTTTTAAGTGTATTAATAACGTATGAGGTACATTGTGTTAATTTAGTTCCCAAGTGATTTTTTGGAATTTTTTTTTTTGAAAATATTTATTTTTATATGCTTTTTTTAATAGTACTTTTAAAAAATTCACTTAAACTTTCAATGGAAGTTATGTTCAAAAAACTTCAAAAAATTGTATTTTTGAAATTTCTTTTTTTGTATTGTTAGTATTTGTATGCTAAATATTTTGATGAAAATCAAAATTTATTTATCGAAATTACTGTTAAACTTCAAAATACTTGATTTTTCAAAAAATCCTGTTTTTGAGTTTAAATACCAAAAATTTAAAATGTTAGACATTTCTTTTTTTCATTTGGTGTGTAATCTCATAAAGAAGTTTTTGGTGTAATGGGATGTAACTAATAACTTAACTTTGTCTAATATAAATATAATAACATGTTACAAATTATTTATTTAAAATAATATAAAATTAATCATTAGTTCAACTCATCTTCCGAAACATCTGAATTTGAACTATCAGAATGTTCAGCAACTATAACTTCCTACATTTGTCCAGAAGGGTCGTACACTATACGGGCAAGTCGAAAAAATTCAGTTAAAGGATTTAACCCTGATGCTCGGCATGACTTCAAGAACATATGTATATTTGGCCAGACAACCTGAACAGAAGTATTTTTCTTTAGAATACTGCGTCATTGACGCTTTTGCATTACGCCACATTCCCTCTATGTTATTTGTGTGCGCACCAGTTTCGGGATTTTTAAATTGTATGTATGGAGTAATTTACCGTTAAATGTTGATATCCATTATCTTTTAAACAATCGTACCTCTAAATTGAAATCGCATGTTAAAAAGAACTATTAGATTTTATAATATTGTAAACTTACTTTCCAACAATCGTTAATTATTATATAGTACCAGGCAAAATCCATTTTTTTATTAAAACAAAACTTATAAAAGCATAAACACACCAGACGTGGTCACTCACTCACTACGCTCGCTTGGACGATTAAAATCAAATAAAAAATGTAATGTTATACATACCGATCTTTTCGTGTCGTATAACCGATTCCGTCAAACACGACTTCCCGGTTAAGAGAAGTCCAATCAACAGACGACTGTCAGGCTATATCCACTTGCTTTTGAATAAATTCAAGTGATACTTGTTCAGTCCACAAATACGCAAACATAACAATTTGGAAGATTGACAGGCGAGAATTGGAAAAAAAAGTAAATTTTCGAATGGATTGTTGAAAATTGCATTTCACTTTTTTTATGCGTATCAATCGAGGTTTGTTTGCACTGCCAAACAAAACCATCCGTAGAATTTACATTAGGACACAATAATAAAAAATGACCCTTATGCATTTTAACGTATTGACGTTTGCAATAAGACCCCAAGATTGCAATGTCTCTACGATTGGCATGCTTAACAGACAACATTGCTTACACTCAAAAAGTTCATACATTTTCGCGATATTTAACATAAATGGATGTAATTTAATACCTATACAATTTATATTAACAAAAAATCACGATATTACACAAACTTTATTAAAAACAGTTATGAGCTATATTATAAGGTACATATCAAATGCCGATAAAGATACGCTTAGCATACAAACATCGATAAACCTAACAAATTATAGTTTATTGCCGAAGAGTAGTAATGTAATTCATAGTATTTGGTATACCGACATAAAAACTATTCTTATAACTTGAAAGTACTTTGTGTTGTACATCTAAATTGAAATCAAATTAAAATTTATTTTTAAACGCAAAAAATACGATATTTCAATACTTCATTTTCACAAAATCAATATAATTAAATTCGCTATAACTTCCAAACTAAATCCGACGTACAAATTTTGATTATACCAAAAACTTCTTATGTTATTGTACAACAAATGATAAAAAGAAATTTCTAAAATTTTTAGTTTTTGGAATTTTAAACTCAAAAACAATTTTTGGAAAAATCAAAAATTTTGAAGTTTAACATAAGAAGCAAGTACAATAGATAAATTTTGATTTCACCAAAATATTTAGGATACAAATACTAACAATATAAAAACAAACAGATTCCAAAAATACAAAAATAGCAACGTATTTTTATAAGTACTATTAAAAAAGCGTACAAAAATAAATATTTTCAAAAAAAAAATTCCAAAAAATTGCTTGGGAACTAAACTAGAATTATGCCAAAAATTGTATTATGTATAAAAATGCTTAAATAAACTTTTAATCAAATTTTCAAGTATCTACAGTTATTTGTTTTTAAATTATAGACAAAATAAGAAAATCAATTTCGTCAAAACCTTGTTTTGCGTGAAAAATTCCGTTTTTCCTTAATTTTGTTTTTTCAAATTATTAAAAAGAAAACTGGGAATTTCGACTTCTCAAAGACCAAAATTGATCCAATATGCTACCAAACACCACTCTCTAAAAATTCTGACTAAAGTTGAAAATCAAATCTGTTCCAAATGTGACCACAGAAAAAAAAAATTTAAAACTAATTGCTCCCCTCAAAATTTAAAAAATGGTTACATAATTTATTTTAATTAGTCAGGAACAATCATGAATTCATATGTTAAGAGCAGATAGAAATTTGAAATCTAAGGGTGTCAAAATTATTCAATCCAGTCTAAAGTTGTATAAAATGTTTCCATAATATAACTACCAAATAGTTTAATCTATTTGGCTTATTATATAATATATATATGTCATAATTAAAATTATCTATTGAGTTATTATTGAAATAATAACTTTCTTTGGTGTTTCGATTAAAGTACTATTTGTTTTTCTTACTTGGTAAGTTGTATATTTATAAAAATGGTAAGTAAATAATTAATAAGTATACTGTGAATTTTCATTTTAGACATATATGTTTCATATTTCTTATTCCTTTTAGATGTATACAATTATTATAACCAAGCCTTTACAATTTGCTAATTTTCTTAACAATTAATATCTTGTATAATATCTTAAATTTAATTTTTAATAACTCTTCTTGTTAAATATTTAAAAATATAAACAATTTATATTAAAATTTGAAATTTGCTTACCTATACAATAAATAATAACTTTTACGTTTAGTAATACAAATTTATTTTATTCAAATAAAAAAATTCAATTTATAATAATTTTAATAGTTATAATATGAAACATGACAATCTTTTGAATGCATGACAATAATGTTGGCCAGCCAAATTTTTCACAACCTCTAATCTAAGCTGTCAATTTGTTGCATTAATTATAAAAATGTTGCATGACTAGATGTAAAAAACTAAATAATAGAGATTCATGTACTTTGTTCTCACATAAAATTATTTTTGAGCAAAATAATAGACAAAAAAAACTACAATAAGCCTAATGTTAATAGTGCAGTGAACAAAATAAAAATTAATAAAAATTAATTTAAAATATAAAAAGGCACTACATTGTCATCCGAGGAAGACTGTTTATTAATTTTGTACTGTTTATAATGTTATAGTCATGCGTGGCAATAAAAAAGTAAAATGCTTATTTTTTCAAAAGTATAAAATTAACTGTTTAAACATATCTTTGGTAAACAACAATATTTAATTAAATGGCACTGATTCTGATCTTGGTTTTCAAGCTAACATATAAATCATGCCAAATAGATTTGAATATATGATTCGAAAATTAAAAAATTAAAAAATGAAGAATGAAGTGTCTGAACAACCCTTTTAAATTTTTATACAGAGGTAGGAATACAGCTGTTCTCTTCAGTCTGTTGTACTAAGCTATAGTGCATTTCCTTTGCTGATGTTTGAGTGGTACTGGTCGTAAAACGGCTCTTACAGCTTCATCAAATACCTTTAAGATTTATAGTAATAATTTTAATATCGCATAATAATTAACTTCATCAGAAACCACAAATTATTTTACTCACCAGTTTTAATCCTCTTTGAGTCAATGCAGAACATTCAAGATATTTTACAGCTCTTATTTTATTGGCCAACTTTTGTCCCTGTTCACGTTTGATTGGGGAAAGTCCTTGTTCAGACAAGACATTTAACGTTTCTTTGTCTTCTCTTAAATCTATTTTTGTACCAACTAAAATCATGGGAGCATCTGGACAATGATGTTTAATTTCCGGATACCATTTGGAAACCACATTTTCAAAAGAAGATGGACTAGCAACACTAAAGCAGACTAAAAACACGTCAGTCTGAAAAAGAAATTAAAACAAGAAAATAGTGATAAACAATAAACTAAATAACAAATGCTAACCTGTGGATAGGAAAGTGGTCTTAGACGGTCGTAATCTTCTTGGCCAGCTGTATCCCATAGACCAAGGCTGACAGGAATACTGTCTACCACCATGGGTGCAGAGTAGTTATCAAACCTATTGAACGACAATTAATAATATTGTTTAGCCTTTTTTTTTTTTTTTTAATTGTTTGTCGGTTTAACACTTACACAGTAGGTACGTATTCCCCTGGAAAACTGTCGGTAGTATACGATATCAACATGCAAGTCTTGCCCACTGTACCATCGCCAACAACTACGCATTTGATTGGCCGTCCTGCCGACATATTTTGATTTTGAATTTTTGAATTTTATTTTCTATGTTGTCTGCTATAATCCCAATGCACAATCTGTTTGTATTTCAAGCTGGAATATATTATATACATTTACGATTCCGAGAACTCTCCGTACAACAGTCAGCACTTAACAACACTTTATCGGTTTAACAGCCGCTAAATATAATAGGCACGACCCATGTCAATTACTTTTAATTAGTTTAATGATTAGCAAGTAAAAAAAATAAATTAGAAAATTTACTCGCTATTATCATTTGTTTTTTTATTTATCAACATTGGGAGGCAGTTATCATTGTTGAATTGGCTATTGGTTATGCGTTTGAGAGGTTACACAGATACCACTTACCATAGCTAAATAGGCGGGGACATAGCCTGTTATATTCTGTATTTTCTGTGCCCGCTGGCCACGAATTATAAGACGATAATTATTAGTGATGGGAATATTCGAATGATTTCGATAATCGAGTAATTAGTAATCGAGATATTACTATAATCGAGATATTCACTCGATTAAAATAATCAAAACCTTAAACATTACATCATATTATAATTACTATTTAAGAATATTATGTAATCTAAATTTTTTGGACACAACTTATTTCTGCGATCATTCGTCAACAAACGATTTATTAGAAGTTATAAATAAATATTATAATCAAGAGTTTGAGTACTCCCTTAGGGACTTGGACTTGTCGGTACTGATATTTACTTATGTTTATGTAATATTGTTAACTAACTTTAAATTTTAAAAATTAAATCTTTTCATTAGAAGTATAGAATGAAATGATCAAATAAATTATCTAAAAAGGCTATTAAATAAGTATAATAATATGGAAATATTTTACGTCTATAATGACTTGATTATTGATTTAAAATGTTTAAATAATTCGAAATGTATAATGATGGATAGGTAAATAATTTATTAATAATTTTTGTGTTTTATCGTTCTAAGAATTCAAGTGTAAGATCAGATATTTTTAGTTAACTGATGAGTAGAATAAAATAATACTCGAATTACTAGTATTTTATTAGTAACTACTAACTACTAACTGCTAACTACTAATAAATAGTAATTACTGTTATCATTCGATTATTTTCTCTCGATTATTCCCATCACTAATAATTATGATTTTAATTCGTATTCTGTGCTACACCGGCCCGCTGGCTACGCTATGTATTTCTGTTATCGTGTACAACAAGAGACCCGAAAATACGAATCATGAACATCGTTCAACCGCCACAGAACAATAATTGTTCAAAATAGGTTATTGATGATTGATATTTAATACTTTAATGTCATTAGAAGAAGTGAACACCTCACTGACAGTCCCACATATTATTAAACAATTATTTTTGTGAACTCTATGGTAAAAATCAAGAATCATAACTATTAGTTTGTCTACTGCTTAATTTATTTATTATACTTTATGACATTTTAATCAATAATCATAGATAAATAAATTTCTCGATTTAAAATATTTTTTTTTAAAATATAAAAATGATATTCATAAAAAAAAAACCTTGGAAGTCGCTCTCTGTTGTCGTATAGTAGGTGTCGAATAAGTATAACTCCCATTGAGTAGGTCGCTGTATAAATTTGTTAAATTTTATAAATCAATACATACGATTACGAAAAATGATTCTGAGCGAACACTGTTAGCCTATATTTTATATTGCCTATTATTAATTTAAATTTTTGTAAGATCAACTTATGACGATCTTATAATACATTTTCAAGCATTTCGACCAAGGATAAAATTGTTATTGAACATTTAAAAAAAAAACTAAGCAAAGTCTAACATTTCAAATGTCTTTAAGCAATATTCTCAAATTAGTTAAAATATTTTGAAAATACCATTGTAAATGAAAAATTATATTTTAAGTATTAGTGGTATACTGACATGTTTCTAGTTTATATGATAAATATTTTTTTGAATTACCTACAACAAAATAACAAAAATTGTTTGAAGATCAAAAGTTATTTTCCAAGTATCAAATGTCCCAATTTTTCGATCACTTATAAAAAAATGTAACTATTTGGATAAAAATATTTTGTTAAGTAAAAAAACCAACGAGAAATCTTTAAATACACTTTTAATTTATAGATTTCTAAATCAAAAATTTAATGAAACTTTACCTACAAAATAATTTACATATTTTCGCGATTTTGTAAAATTTTAACCTACGAGTAAAACACTTGGTTTAGCAGTGGTGGTGCATCATTACTCTCATTTGACTACCTTCCCCACCGGTCGCGTATTTACATTCTGTACATGAATCTAGCACTTCAGCGTTTGTTATCATATACATGTTATAAAATATGTATTTATAAATATAATTAGTGTATAACGGTGTACATTATAAAATAATATGTACATATTTTTATAAATCAGCTTAAATATAATAATAAAATTATGTTAGTGTTTGTAATTAAATTATTAATATATTATTTTTTTTTAATATTATGTATTATTATTGTAGCTAGAACTGAAACTAATAAATAATAACCCATTCAATATTTATGAATTCAATTTATATTTGGTGTTTATGATTTAACCATTGACTGCTATAACTTGTCGCACATTTTATAATTTGTGACCTGTGGGGGTACATATGTCGTACGATGTAGGTAATGTAATAATAATTACGTTTGATAGTGCAATAACAAAAATTGAACAAGTGTGAATTTTTATATATTTATATATTTTATGAACTAAATTTGTACTATCTCAAATAATTACCTCTTATACCAATTGGTGCGTATATTACTATTTACTATATAAGATTCAACAGTACATTATATTGTACATTAAATGTGTACATATTATTTTATAATGTACGCCGTTATACATTAATTATATTTATAAGTATATATTTTATAACATGTATATGACGACAAACGCTGAAGTGCCCAACTCGTGTATAAAATAACAGAAATTACACGCCGGACGATTTCAGACACTCCCACGTTGATTTGGCATGGTGTTGGATTTATGTACAGAATGTAAATACGCCCACCGGAAATTACCTAATGAGGAATGGGCATTATACTTCTTAATTTTATCTAGAATTGATCCTTATTTAATACATGTTTTATAGAAAGTAAAACAAAAGCCAAAAGGTTCATCTTATGTTGCTTTTACAGCAATTCAAAAATTTAGAAAATACATTGGTACATTTTTTTAAAGCATTTTTAAGTCAAATTTCAAGAAAACTGGATATTAAAACAAAAAATTTTCATTTTTCATTTATAATCCATATAATTTTAGTAAGATATTGTTAAAATTCAAAATTATTAATTGTAAATACTTAAAACATTTTGCAATTATATACATTAATATTTGGTATGCATGGTAACATTTTCAAAATATTTAGATCAACATTAAGTTATTTATAATACCACAAGTCCACAAACCTATTTATACCATTAAACATTCTACAGTACATACATAATTAGATGTTGTGTTGACAAAAATGACAATATAATTTATCACAACACGTTTTAGATGCAACTGAAAGTATGTAATTGTACATGATGTAAATTCATGGAACCCTTAGCCTGGCACTAAAATTAAATTTATTAGATATTTGTTTGCTCATCTTTAACTGACAAAAATGATGATATATTCAGTTGGTTATGAATTTATGATGACATTTGAAATTTGATGAGCTTATAAAGACAAAAAATATATAAGTAAATAGATTTTGATAGGTATAACTCAGTTTTTTTTTCTCAAAAACTGTTAGCTATATAGACATGACAAACAATTATTTAAAATTATATATTGTTTTCATATAAATATTTACTAATGAACACATTTTTATTAAACTTGTATTTTATTTTATTTCATAGTCTATACCCGTATTCCAAAATTAAATTGTACACTGTGTAAAGAATAATATTAATATACAATATTATACCAATGTTTATTTTAATTAGTAGGAAATAATACATATTTTGACAATTTTTTTTTTTTTAAATAAAAAAACTTACTTATTATATTGTGTAATTTATTATGTTATAATCAATCAACATATTATTCAATGTATTCTTAATTTATAAGAATGTTAAATAAAATAAAATACATTTTTCATTTTAAACATAACAGGCATAAATAACAAGTATGAAAATATAAATATTTATTAAATAATAAAAGTATGATAAGCTCACTATAAAATTATTACATTGTTTAGTAAATCACAAAATTAAATTTAAATTATTATTAAAATTTAAAATATTTATTATATAATGTATATTAATTATTTATTCATGCATGATTATTTAATAAGCTAATAAATAATATAAACACTTGATAAAGGAATGATAAAACTTATTTTAGTGTATACAAAAATATTTAATTTTAATTTTTAGTCAAGTGTGAATATTCTAGCAGAAATATCGCTAACCATCCAGTTAATGCCTTCCAACAAGTTTTCCCCAGTGTATGCGCTGCAATGTATTATTTTCCAATGGTGAGTTTTAATTCGATCTAATTGCAATACCTACATTTAAATTAAAAAAAAATATATTATATATTAAATATTGATTAATTTTTTTAAAATATATTACATTACAAGTATTTTGAGTTATATTTCTATAAGTATACCTCTTTTATTTCTTCTGATGATAAAGCACCTGATAAATCTTGTTTATTAGCAAATATCAATAATGTGGCTCCAGCCAATCTCTGAAAATATATTGTATATAAATTGTTAATAATTCGTTCATATGTAAAAATGCTTATCAATGGTAAATATAGGAAATCATTATGGTGGAATTTTTGAAACATCATCTTTAAATTGTTATTAATTAAAAGGTTTGGGTACCAATATTTGCTGTCTATCTTTCATACGAGTAACATAGTAAAAACTACTCATTTAGCTTCCATTTTAAGATCGATAAAGATTCTATAAACAGAATCTAATTTGATATCAAGTCTATATGGGATTGGTCAGGCAACTTTTTTGACTTTTCACTCCCAAATTACCAACATTTTGAAAATTTTATTTATTATTTAAAAAAGAACTAAAATTTAATTGAAAAAATGGCTTAATCAATCTCACATATACTTCATACTGATTTCAAACCTGTTATTATAATCCTTATTGCTTCACTACATCATTCATTATGAAAGAAGCAAAATGTGTAGTGTTTACTTTTTACTATATTTTACGTATGAAAACAGAGATAGCAAATATAGATACCCAATCCCCTTAGCAGTACATTGTTGTATTTTTCTTTTCCTGATATTTAAGGATTTAAGGAGATGCTACCATAATCCCTTGCCAAGCATAAGCATGTTCATCCCTATATTTTATATTTATTTAAAATACCTCTTCTTCAATTAAACTATGTAATTCAGTAGTACAATCACTCAGTCTTCTTTTGTCAGCACTGTCAACAACCCATATAAGGCCATCAGTACTTTCAAAATAATTTCGCCAATATGATCGCAATGATTTTTGACCACCAACATCCCACACGTTTAGTTTATAACTGAAAAAATGTAATAATTAACATGATAAAAAAAAAAAAATAAAAATACAGCTATTATAATATTTATTATTTTATGAAAACTACTTCTTCATAATCTATTACCTTAAATCTCAATAGCAATGGCATATTTAGGTATAATATGCTACTCCATACAAAACAATGAAGTAGCGTCTCTGGTCTCAATTCAATTTAAATTATGTAGACTTTTAAGGTGTTAAAGAGTAGGCAAAATTTCAATTTTGACACTCTTTATATATATATATTATTTTCATAAATATTGTATTAATAGGTATAAGAATTATAAAAATAAAAATACATCATTGGTATCAGCATTGAGAATAGATAGTATCTATACTTAATGGTATTAGATACTTTGAACCTCAAGAACTAGCGTACCTTTATGGGACTTAAAAGTTTAACACCTGGGAAAATTGCCCTCTTAAATACAACACTGCTGAAAATTATACTAACATTGTAGTCCCCAGAAGTTTAGGACTAAAGAATTTAATGTATAATAATAGTTTTCTAATTAATTACCTTTTATGATCTAATGTTTTAATGTTAAAACCTAATGTTGGTTCAATTGTATTAGTAGGCTCTCCATTATATTTTTTTAATATAGTAGTTTTTCCAGCGTTATCCAAACCTCTGATTAAGTAAAAATATTAAGGACAAATCAACAATATTTAATTTTTTAAATATTATATTATTAACAAATCATAATCACTACTATATAAATTTATTATGATTTATGAATGAACAGTGAACACAAAGCCAATAAGACTTCTTACATACTCTATTAGATATCTATGTAATAAGTACAATAAGTCAGTAAATTTGGTTTATTCAGTAACACTGCTGCACTGACAGTCATTGAAGTTAATAAATAATTTACATGTTTTTTTAAAAAAGGATACAAAATTAAAATTCTCATCTCTTTTTCCTTTTGTTTCATTTTCTTCAAAACTGTCATCAATCCCATTTTGTATGAAACTATGAAATATGTTTATAGCTCAATATCTCTGTATGTCAATCAGTAATTTAAATACTTAACAGTTATAAAATTATATTCCACATGCGTACATTACTTGTAAGTTGTAATATTAAGTTATTCATAAGTCTCTATGATTGTGCACATAGAAAAATAGATTAAATTTTTAAAAACATCAAAGTGATTAACATATGACGATTGTGCTGTAGGATGTAGCAGTTTGTGGTTTGTCATAAAATCTGTACGACTACCAGCTTATCGGTTTTATCGTGATTCGTATATTGTTATCTATTCAGTGGTGACAGCTGCTATCTTGTCAATTTCTATTTCAAAAATGAATCGATTGGTCTCGCAGTGTGAAATAATTTGAATTTTAAAACTTTTAAAGGATGAAGTTATTGTTTCAAGTGTCAATATTATATTTTGTTCACATAGGCCTATCGGTTTTATGAAAATAATCAAATTTACGTTCTCTTTTTGTCATATGCTTGAAATTATTTTTTTATTTTTTTTATTATAATTAAGGCTTCAACTACTGAGGTCATTAGCCTGGTACTGTGTGTGGAGGAACGGTCGGGTTAGAACACGTTTTATATGTGTGGCAAGGATTTGTTGCTAAAAACCCGGGTGATCATCCACCCGGGAGCTGGCAACACCGGCCGGTACGTACACTCGGAGAGCGTTTCCGCAGTTGAGCGTACGACCGCGCCACACCAAGCCACAATTGAGATTATTTGATTTATATTTTTTTGATCTGATATGGATCGATTTGAATATGCTAAGCCTGATCCAGCCGAGACCGTTCTATGGCGTCACAACAACATCACTTTGTACGATGGCAATTACAAAACTTCTTTTCACCGTGGTAATATCATCTTGACTTCCACTCGTCTTTTCTGGATGTCTGGTGATGCGTGGTTGTCTTTACAGCTTCGGTACATAGTATACATTGAATCTACAGTTACCGACACGTTATTTGGTTCGAAAATTAAAACCATTCTTGTTCATTTATTACCCTCTGATAATACAAATCCAGGCCCTGTTTCTTGTGCTAAAGGTGAGTACATCAAACTTGATTTTAAGGATAAAATTCCTGATGGGTTTTTTGATGTATTTCAAAAAACTATAGCAGAAAAAAGGTGGTCTGTTAGCAAGATTACCAGTCAAATTAGAACAGGAATTGGAGGGATTGAAAAAAACATTTATGAAAAACAAAAAGCATCTGATATTAGTATAACAGACGCTTTTAAAGACTTAGACAGACTTATGGTCACAGCTAAAGATATGGTAACATTGAGTAAAAATATTTCTGAAAAAATTAAAGAAAAACAAGGGGCTATTAGTGATGATGAAACCGTGCGCTTTAAGTCATACCTTTTAGGTCTTGGTGTTGATGACCCAGTTACTAGATCATCATTCACTGATTCAAATGCATATTATAATACACTTTGTAAAGAAATAATCAAAATTATTCAAGTCTCATTAGAAGAAGTTGGTGGTACAATGGCCCTTGCGGAGGTTTATTGTCGGGTAAATAGGGCTAGAGGATTAGATCTTTTATCACCCGAAGATTTAATGCATGCATGTTACATGATGAATACTGACCAATCATCGCCTGTAAAACTAAGGAAATTTGATAGCGGTGTATTAGCTTTACAATCATCTTTATGTGATGAGTCTGTTGTATTGAAAACAACTGTTGAAGCATTGCAAGAAAGTGGATCATTAAGTGCACAAGAACTATCAACGTTAATTGGAGTACCAGTTGTATTAGCTAAGGAGTATTTGTTGTCTGCCGAAAAACATGGGAAGTCTTGTCGAGATGAAAGTATTGAAGGTCTGAGATTTTATCTTAATAAATTTATAGATAATTACATGTAAAATAACAATTTCAAAATATTTTTGATCAAAAACAGTATATTTTTAATAAAAACTATGAAAATATATATTTTTAATATTAAATACAATTAGTTTAAGATTAAATATTTATATTCAATATTAACAACTTAATATGTATAAAAAAAAAATTAAAAAATAAGACTGTTAAAATATAAAACTAATAGAGAATAGTTATACCATTGATTATAAATAGTATTTATGATCAATGGTTAGAGTTAATGAATTATAATGTTTAGTATTTTATTAATGTAATGAAGTTGTTAAATACCTGTAGTATAAGTATACCTTACAGTTGAAAATATTTTTGAGTATTTTTTTTTCATTAATATAAACTAAATACTATTAAATCAATTTTATTATTTATAAATGTCATAATGATAAATTGTATTATATTATTAACTTAGTCATTTAGATAGTGAAATTATTGATTTTTTTCATAAATTTTAAAATATTTATTTGCTCAGAAATTAAAAGCATTTGATTGTTTATGTAATACATTTTAAAATATTTAATTGATTTATGTAATATATGAATGGATATTTTTTATTTTTTATTTAAGTATTATGTTACTGAAACTTAATATTTATTAATTTGTCACTAACAAGTAATGGATCTATATTATTTTCATGATATTAGTTTTCTGGAATTATATATTATATACCTAACTAATAAGATAGTGTAATACTAAGTACAATGTTACATAATGTACCAATAACCATTATTTAACAGTATTATACATTCATGTCATGACTTATATTATGTATTAAACCTTTAAAGCCAATTATGAATTAGTTATTAGTTATTAGCACAGAACAATAGACTTGCTAGACTCTCAAATATGGCTTTCAGATTTATGCTTTTAGTTTTGACTTTTGTAAAAGTACAATATTGGACTGTAAACCATTTACCTGGTACCAAACATTGGTAAGGACTGATTTGACTGACACTCAAACACTGTTTTCCACTTATACCCGTATCCGCGATCCACCACAGGTGGATTGTCTACCTGACGTGCTAGCCCACATTGTCTGCTATCCGTTACAGTCAGATTGTCTACTCAGCTACAGTTTTAGAATTAAACAACTTTATCTCCGACATTGGTATACACCTATAGCGAGATTGATGGGTCACTAATTAGTGAATATAAAACATTAAAAATCTAGAAATCAAATGGACGAAAAAGTACAACCAAAATTAATTTACTTTTATCATTTACAAGTATATTATAATATATATTGTTTTATTTTATTTTCATTGTTAGACTAAAAGTAATGAAGTTTTATATACACCAAGCCAATGGTGTAAACGGATGGATCCAAATAAAGTGGTTAATAAACATATTGAAATGGTTCAGTTAAGTAAGTAAGATTAGGCTCTAATGAACAAACATAAAAATAAAATAATATATTTTTAGTTAGTGAACAAATTAAAAAATCCCGATATTGTAGAACAACAAATATTAGATATGGACCTGGTGACCAACAGCTATTAGACGTTTATGAAGACAGACTGACTTCTTCGGATTATACTTTTATTTATATTCATGGAGGATATTGGCAAGACTTAAACAAAGATATTTCTGCCTACTGTGTAGAACCATTAGTAAATGCTGGAATTCGAGTAGTTGTACCTGGTTATGATCTTGCACCAAAAGGTACATATTATATTATTATAATCCTCACATTTATATTAGATTAAAAAAATAAAAAACATATTGACAAGTGAGCACTGCTCTGCTGTATAGTGGGTGTTGAGTAGAGTCACTGTAATGGATGTGTTTTATTAATATTTATAGAAAAAAAATTTTAAAAATCGACAATTTCTTATGTTTACAATTAGTTCAAAAAGTGCCAAAAATTAGTTTGACTTTCCAATAAGCATTTTTTGATGTAAAAATTAGAAAAATTTATGAAAAATCTTGTGTTGAATTTTCAAATTTTATATTTTAACTTAAAATTTTTATGAATTTCTAAGTCAAAAGAAACTTTAATTTTTTATGATTTTTACGTATTTTTTCGAAATTTTAACTTTAGACACTTATAAAAAACAATTAAAGGATTACGTTAAACTTATTTTTTTATTAATTTTCACTTACAAGTTATGAAGAACCTTGTATTACATTTTCTAGTCTTTTGACAAACAAAAAAATTTTTATAGTCAATAATAAAAAAAAAAATCAAAAATGTCTTATGCTTATAAATAGCACACAAAGAATCAAAATAAATTGAAAATTATATTGTGTATAGAAAATGCTAATATACATTTGGTGAAATTTTCATGTAATTAGTCTTTTTTTATGCTAATTTGATAAAAATTAATTTTGCAAAACTCAAAGCATTATTTTAATTACATATCATGTATACAGATAGAAAAAAAACACAACATTGTAAAATTAATATATATTCTTTGTTACCTCAAAATCTAAAATCAAAGCATTTTTATTGTTTCAATAAATGATGACTAGGACAGAGACCCAAGCACTAAAAAATCTTACAAAATGCATGCATTTATGCCCTAAAAATTTACTATATATCATATTATATGCTATATTAATATGCAAAAATGCTTAAATATCCTCTTAAAAGTATTTTATTTTCTTATCAAAAAATAAAAGACTTTTAAAATTTAAATCAATTTGTACTTATTTATTTTTCTTTGTAAAGTTTGCCTTTAAACTAAACAATTTCAATTATAAATACATATTATGGTTATGATCAAATAATTATTAAACTCTTACCCAAATAAACAATTGCATTGTGTGATTAAATTTTTTCAAATATTTTCGAAAGTAAATGAGCAACAACTGTTTACCAATACATTTTTGTAAAATAATATTTAATCATTTTAATCAATTGTTTTACCAATTTTTAGAAATATGATATTAAATATTGTATAATATGTAAAAAATGCACTTAAAATAAATAAATAAAAAAAAAAATAGTCATAAACTCCTTTTAACATGAAACAAATTTCTATATTACTTAATTATGTTTTGAATGATTATTGAAAAACATGCAAATTCCGATAAGTCCCTAGCCCTTGTGATGAAACACATACACAAAAAACACATTGTAAAATCAATATATTTATTACTCTGCTCACAATTTAAAATCAGCTACTAATCTAACGTACATATAAGTAATAATTTTTTTTTTTAGTAACTCTGTTTGATATAGTTGACGAAATCCATCAACTGTTATCATATTTAAAGGATTCTTTAAAATATAAGTAAGCTAATCTAATAATATTATACTGATTTATGTTTAAATTATGCACAATTTAAATATTTGACTATACGTATATATTTGAGTGTAATTATTGATTTTATTTAAAATTGCTATCAGTAGTATTTTAAATTAGGTGTCAATTGTTTCATTATTTTGATACAGTTACATATAATACATAATAAACACATATTATTTTTTGCAATTAGAAATATTTGGTTGGGAGGACATTCAGCTGGTGCTCATTTAGCTGCGTCTATGATACATCCTGAAATAAATGAAAACATTGGTGTTAAAGGATTTATACTCATCAGCGGTATATTTGATCTTAATCCATTATTGGAGACTTCTATAAATAAAGCACTGAAGCTAAACAAGTACTATATTTTAGTAATTATTTTCATCCTATTGGTATATTTTTTTTTAACTTAAAAGAGTACTACATATTGTATAGTTTACCATTGTAAAATAAAAATTTTAGTTTGAATATTAAAATAAATAATATTTAGGTACTCGTATATTTTTGCAAATATTACTATTATTATATTAGAATAGATATTATTTAAAAAAAAAATTCTTTATTGTGTTATTACTTATTAGTTATCCCTAATTCTTATAATATATATTAATCTGTCACTTGGACACTGTTTTAATAAATAATATTCTTTGTCTTATCAGAAACCAATTTTGTTATATATTATCATTAAATTATATTTAAAGAGTATATTTGTTTTCAGGAATACTTGTCTAAAACTAAGTCCACTAAATAATCTATATGGACTTGATTTTACACTTAAAACGGCTCAAGTTTGTACAAAAGTTCTTGTAGCTTATGCAGAAAATGATTCTCCAGCTTTCCATTTTCAATCAACATTGTTTGCCAAAGTAACTTTTATTTTTATTTTACTCTTTACTATAGTATCATTGACTGTTACATTTTTATTTCAATATTAACTAGTGCTTAAAAATAAAAAAAATAGAATTATTTATTTACATTTATTTTTATAATTGAGATTACTGCTAAAATTTAAAAACTTATAAGTAAGTTAAAAGAACATACCTAATAATAATTAAGTAAACAGTAACAATAAATTAGTAAAGTGTGTGATACTGTATGTATATGAACAACTATGTATATATATTCCTATATCTGTATTTTTTTTATGTGTTATAGTTTCTGGACAAACTTGGTTTAGATGTAACAGAAGAAAGAATAAATGGAACAGATCATTTTGACATTGTAGAAAATCTTTCAAATATAGACTATTCTCTTACAAAAAAAATTATTAATTTTATTCTTAATTAAACTTTGCCATAAAGTAAATAAAAAGTATTATTATATATTATGTATTTATGTGTACTTAATATAAATGTATTACTTATACTCATAATATTTAATAATCTAAAATAATTAGTGGCAGTCAAATTATACTGTCATGGTGGGGGGTGAGACTGTTTTTTTAGCATACACTATTTGATTATTAAAAACATAATTTATGGTGTATTTTAAACATATATCTAAATTATAAGTTATTATAAATATTAAAAAAAGGTCAATACCTATAATACTTATTTTTATTATATATTTATTAATAGTATTAAATTGTGTTTACTAGTTATTGTACCCATCAAAACTATACCTAAATCTCCAAATTTGTAAATACAGAGTCAAATGTGTAAAAGTATGTGTGGTAACCTGTACGGCTGTATTTAATGCATTTAATATTTATAGCTATTTATAATATATATATATATATATATATATATATATATATATATATATAGTATACTGCAATATAGCCATTGTTTAATTATTCCTATTTAAAACCAGTGCAGTAAAAAATCTATTTAAAATACTATTTGTATAAATATTATATGCGCTCATTTTTATACTGTTGACACAATACATGGTCGTCATCAAATTTTTTTCTTATAATTTTCAGATATGTTAGTAATTTGGCATATCTGTGTTCAACTAAATTTTCTGAAACTAAATGTTTTGTTGTAAGATAAAGACAAAAAGTTATAACTGATGCACAACAAAATTAGTATCACTCCGCCATAGTGTCAGAAAAACACTTATAATACCTATTAAACCTATGTATAGTATATTTTTATATCATTAAAATTATATAATATGTATTATATTTTTAAAGCAATTAACTGAACTAACAAAAAAAAAAAAAGATACACTTAGGTAGAAATGAAAATCTTATTTTATTAAATGTATAAAAAAATTAATAAAAACTTACAGTTTACAAGATTATCAAATAATTAAAATATATAGGTGTGTTGTTCAATTAAATTTTACAACAGTGCGATATATATTATTCTATAACTTAGTATTGCATAAGAAATAAATGACAATAAATTATATAATAATAATTCATAGTATTAAAATAACTAAAAAAAATAAGTGCAAAGTGTATAAGCTGTGATTAGAATTTAAGAGATAATCAAATGTTTATTATAACAGATTGATGTAAAATATATGCATAAAGAATTCAGAATAAAAAATAACAATTAAAAATTACGCTGCAACTATTGTGTAAGAGGATCTGGACACGAATTTACGTTTATAAATCATTGTATATTTGTAAATGTATGTTTATATAAACTTAAAACGTTATACAAAAGTTTGTGCACGTGCTTTTTAAACTTATTATTATAAATATTTGTGCAATTGTGCATCTATATCTAATTAATTAAAATTTAAAATGAATAATAAAAAAAATCATATGACTAGGGAATGCCATATTTACTTATTTTTATATTTCCAGTAATGTGATCTGAGATTACCGATAACTCTGGGGACTTGCGTATATTCTGAAATATATAAAACAATTAAATTAATGATTTCATATAGTCAGGTGGAAAATTTAAATGATGTATATTTCTTCGTATTAGATATATTGATCTAATATTTTGATAAATAATATAGATATAGGTATATTCATCAGGCGACTTTGGTTAGTTAATAATAATTAAAAAGTAATTATGTGTAAGCAAAGGCATGCCTGTGCTTTAAGGAGTCTCTGTGGAAACTTCTGTTTTTCAAACGAGAACTTCCCTTTTCTACTGTAATTTATTTAGTGGATAATTGTGATAATTTTGACGTAGCCAGCTAAAAATTCGAACGAGAAGTTTTTGAATTTTTTAACTAAGGATAATTTATAGGTCCATGATAATGGGTTTAGAAGATATAGAGGCTATGATGACTTTAAAATTCTAATAATATTTATTAATTTAAAAACATTTATAATTTTTAAAAATGCTCCAAGTATATAATAAACATTATATCTAATATTACATTTATTTGATATTTTTATAAAATCATTTTTAATATAACTATTTTAATAACTAAAAACAACTAGTTCGAATTTGGAATTAGGTGCATCAAATTTTCAAAATATTATCCACTAATAGCTTACAGTTAAAAAGGGGGTTATAATTTGGAAGACAGTAGTTTTCTTTTTTGAATCGCCACACGACACTCATTATGTAGAACAAAAAATCTCAAAAATTTGAAAACCAATTAAAATTAAAATTATTTGAAAAATAATGGAATTTTAAAAATATTTAAAAACTATGAAAATTAGATCTTAAATAGCTGGGTTTTAAAAAAAAACTAGGGTAAGCGTTGAACCCGTTACTGATATAATATATCTAAATGTTTTTTTCTTTTTTAGCATAAGTCTTAAATCAAGCATCTGTTCTAGTCTCTACCATTCTACCTAAGAATTAGGATCTAATAGTTATTAGTAATTAAGTAATAACTTGTTACTGTTGATATTATGTATCTACGTAATTACCATAGTCTATTAATATGAATAATACTATCCAGACTCAACGGTATTCCTTATGGTATTATAATTTTTAATTTTATAATAGTCAATAGTTTGATGATTTTGCTGGTGATTTTTTTGTAATCCTGGAAGTAAGTGGTTTATATATTATATAATAAGTATTTTGAAGAAAAGTCACGAATTTAATTAATATTATCCTCGGTAGTGTTCAATGGACACCTATAAATTACTATAATGGTTAATGGTATACGAATATACCTACGTTGCTATACTTATATATAAAATATAATTGAAATTAAATGCGATAACAATAGGTATAGACTTTATTAATTCTTTACTCTTTACACATTATTAGTTATTATAATGTTTAGTATTTAGTACAGCTGTGGGTACCTGCCTACCTATTAGTACCTATAAAATGTCCTTTGCGGCTAGCTATGATGGATTGTGAAATAAAACATTTCAATACAATATCATACAAAAGATTATAAAATAAAATTATTACCTACTTTAAATACTTTGTACTTAAACCCTTTGATGAGTTAATTATTTTTTTTACTATAGTTATCACCCACACAGCGAACATTGCGTCACAATAAAAGGGTGGTACTTACACCAGTGGCGTCATTTGAGAAGTGACTAGGTTATGTCCAAGTGCTGGGCCGGTTGTTGATGGAATAATAAAACTATACATTTTTTTAATTTTGAGGAAATATAATATTATGTAAACACTAGTAAGCTATAGTCACAGTATAATTAATATTTATAGTTTTCTAGCTAAAATATAAAAATAATAAAGTAATAAAATGATAGTATTTTATTACTACTCTTGGTACATTTTTTTTGCCTCAGACACGTATGAAATTGCGTATTACGGGAATTGTATCTATATAAAACGTAAGTGGAAATAAATTTGCGAACGATATGCGATTTGTTTTTTTTTTTTTTTTTTTTGTTGTTTATGAACAGTTGTGTTTTATGTAGTTATATGGGTTTGTCAAAATGTTTGCCTCCTCCTATTAAAAACTGATATGACACCACTGACTTCCACCAGAGTACCTGAATTTTTGCGGGGCACATTAGTGAATTTATTTTAAAGAAACGAAATAACAAATTTTCAATTCATCTAAAGTTATGGTATATTATATAATATGTTTACGTCATAAATATGTACTTCACGGCCAGGATGTAAATTCACAGATTATAGCTTATATTTAATTTTATATTTATTATTTGTGTATATCAAAGTAGGTACAGTCACTAAATGTCGGAATATCACAACTCGTGAATTATATATGTAGAACGTAAATATATATATTTTTTTAATTTAAGCACGGCAACTATCTATGGCCATTAGCTGATTGTAGGTTTATAGTAGGTTTTGTTGTGAGAGGTGGCGAACGATTGGTTAGAACACGTTTTTGTATGTGTGGTAAGGATTGTGTTGCTAAAAACTCAGGCGGGTCACCCATCCGGGAACTAGCAACACCGGCCGGTACGTACACTCAGAGCGTTTTCGTAGTTAAGTGTACGACCGCGTCACACCGAATCACAGTAAATATACTTAATGGTACATTAGAATGCCATTCATCTGTAGGACGTACAAACCAAATTATATAAATATACGTCAATACTAATAAAAGGGTATTTACTTTTATTTTAAGTTATTTACTCGATCGTGTAAAAAAAATTATTCATAGCATATGAAATATTTTAATAAATTATACAAAAAGTTAAAAAATAAAAGTTAAATTAAAATGTTTAGTCAATGAATTAATTATTACCCCAGTTTCTTATATTTTGACTTGAATTAAAAAAAAAAAAAAAAACAGGTATATTTATTTTTCCATATAGGTACTAATCTGATAAAAAATTCTATAAATATTTTTTCTGTCGTATACAGATAAGAAATATATTATTTAATTTTATTAAGTATATAATATTACATTATTTATTTATTAGGTACCTTATAAGTTATAAGTTATATTATCAAAGGTTTAATATAGATACACACCAATGACATTTGAAGTTCAAACATTATCATCAAAATATAAGAAAATGGTGTAATAATATATTTACCTACCAAATTAAATAATTTCGTAATTTTATTTTAATTTTAATATCTTGTATAAATTATCGTCCCTTAAAATATCTTTGATTATACTATTGTCCATAAATCAAATCCAACTACTACATATATATTAGTATATAGTATACCTAAGTCCTAAATATCCAATAAAAATATGTTCAAGAAAATGATTTAATAATCTAAACAAACAAATGAATATCAACAAATACTTAATAATACATACACCGGAATGAAGGTGTAGGTTATACAAATGAAACATATATTAACGTACCTACATATATTATATTGAATTAATTGTCATATACCTTGAATAAATTGCATTATTAAGCGCGGACCGATTGCATACGATTTATTTGTTTTTGAAGTTTTACGTAAGTAATCTCGAGTTTCTGCTTCTTCTTGGCGATTTCCATTTCCTGTTCCTTTTTCTTTAATCTGCTAGTCTTGGCCGCCTCGTTGTTCTTTTGCCGTTTTATGTAATAATCCTGCATGCTATTGTTGTTGTTATTGCTAGACGGATTCTTCGATGAGTTCATGGTGCAGACGGATATAGTGTAAAGTTAACGGATAAAAAAATAACGTACAATTTATCGGTCGGATTCACGGTATGAATATTACAAAATGTTGGCAGAAAAAACGTTCGTTGGCAAAATAACCGTCGTAAGAAAATTTGGCTGGAGACGAATAAGACGTATAGTACCTACCACGAGCGATGTCCATATAACAATAAATATATTATATCGTCTGACGGGGGTACCGACGAGGTAGAAATTACAGCGCACCACCACAGTATCCAGTATAATAGTCTAGGCGCACAGGAAATAATATACTTATCGACGTGTGTCTTTTCGTCAAATAATATATTATATTATTATACATTTATTGTACCTACTGCAAAATGTTACTAAAGATCCACGCTAATGAGAAACTAATAGCTTTGCTCGTTTTGACGTCGCCCCACCGTAAACCCACTTGTGGATCCTATTTACCTAAATATAATGTATTCTTATATGCCCGAGCCGTGGGAGATATTATTTGGATAGTTAACGTTTCCGTACCCATTTACCATCAGACTGGTGTAATTGTTAGTATTTGACATTTATATGTTGTTGCCCATTAACGGTCTTAAAACGAGCTCACAGTAATATATGTCATTTAAGAAAAGGTAGCATAATATATAGGTAGGTGTACCAATAACTGTTGCTTTTGCTGCTACAACAACTACTATACCCAACAATACGATTTGCACATTACTGTTTGCATTGTATTTTGACGAGACCGGAAGCCTGATAATTCAGGAATACTGCAGACCATTAAATAGCTATTTAATAAAAATACATTATTCAGTTAATACATTAATAGTTATTCAAAGACATTATGTCGTTTAAAGCTAATATAATAATGAATTATATAGGTATTATAAGCTCCCATTATAATATACCTACACCTACTGCGTGCATCCGTTAAATTTAGATAATTTAATAAAGCACTATTTAATGTCGTGTGTTCTGTGAAAATATAATATATTATGTTCATTATTTAATAATTACAATTTACAATTATTATTCACTGCGTATATTATATCTGACTTCAGCAGACTTTTTCGCTAAACGTTTGAGAAATTTAGTACAAATTGAAATGTATCAGCAAGTTTATAACATTATGTAGGTGTATAATTAAATAAATTATTTGGTTGCAGATCCACGAATTGTTCGGAATGTCTACAATATCATTTATTATCTATATAATAATAATTATCTTAAAAAAACAAGAAAAAAAATAGTTTAAAATAGTGTTCTTTTTATTCAAAACAACTTTTTTAAAGTATAGGTACTAAATATTATATATTTCTTTAATGTACTAAACATAATATATTAATATTAATATACTTGAATATTATGGAGCTGTGTAGATAAAATTAATTGCCGAATAAAAATTTCCAAGAAAAAAAATCGCCGGTAAAAAACCTCTGAAAAAAAATTTTCAGACTATAATATTACTCACAAGCACATGAATATGATTGTATGTGTAATTTTTTTAAAACACTAATTAAAACACTATTTTTTTTTAATTACAAATAAATAGGTAGGTTTACTTATCATTTAACGTATATATCATATTTAAATATTGTATAAATTCAACAATTAAAAAAAACTAAAAAAATCAAGTAATAAAGAATCATTAAATTAAAAAAAACAAGAAGTTTAATGTTTAAAATAAATATTGAATACAATTCGATTTAATTTTTATCATCTGCAATACATATAATTATTAGGAGGCATATTTACAAGTTTATGTATAGACACAATATTCATAAGATAAAAATATTAAAAATTAAAATATACAGCATATTATAATATAAAATATTTCGAATGATCGATATGTCTAAACATAGTAATAATAAAATAGTAATTACTTACTAAACTAAGTTAACTAAGTTAATTAATGTATAGTTAATTATTCGTAAATAATCAAAATATTTGGAAACGTAATATTTTATTTCTGGATTTTTTTTTTCGTTTACCAAATAAACTATATAAATAAAAAAAAAAAAATATTATCAAAAATTCAAACTAATTTTATATAATTGTTTGAAATTAGATATTGGATATTCACCAATAAACTAACGATTTATCATTTAACGATTTTCTTATTTAGTGTAATTCAAAAACAAATAATCTTACATATTTTAAATTTTTACAAAATGTTCACATAATTGTTATACAAACACCATACAATTTTCAAATTTTTTTGACTCTTTTTAAGCTATAGAAAATGATAATTCTAAGATTTGATGAAAATGTCAAGTGTCTTCAGTTTTTGAATTACAACAAAGTAAGAACATCGTTCCCTGAGAAATTGATAGTTTACGAGTCTCTAATTTCAAACGTTCATAAAAAATTAGTTTAACTTTCTTGTAGATTTTAGAAAGGTAGAAAAATTTATAGAGAATCTTGTGTTAAATTTTAAAATTTTAGATTTAAATAGAAACATTTTTATAAATTTCCTAATCAAAAAAAACTACAAATTTTTGTGATTTTTACGTATTTTGTCGAAATTCTAACTTTAAACCACTTATAAAAAACTATTAGAAACTAATATTTTTAATTTTCACTTACAACACGGTATGAGAAACTTTGTATTACATTTTCAAGTATTTTGACCGATCAAAAAATTTTTATTGACAATAATAAAATAAAAATTTAAAAAATTAAAAAATGTCTTATGGCTATGAATAGCTCAAAAATATTCAAAATATATAAAAATTGTATGGTATATAGAAAATACTTATATAAATATTCGGTGAAAATGTCATGTATTTACAGTTTTTATTACTTTTGTTACACCAAAAATTGAAATCTTTCTTTTCGAAAAAATTTCCGTTTTTCCCTAATTTTTTTTTTGTTTTTCCCGATATGTTTAAAAACTATTGTGCATTGTTTACTTTTGACCCCCCAAAGTATCAACTAGATTCACTTTCCTATCAGAAATGAACCCCGAACAAAAATTCGACGAATAAAAGTCTGAGAATAAAAGTCTGAGAATAAAAGTCATATATGAACAATGACAAATTTAGTCATTTTTATTTTATGATTGATGGTCTAGCATTTTTTCCCCTTGAACGGGTTTACGAGGAAATGGAGTTTTTATAACAAACAAATATCCCTGAAGCGAATGAATAATTAAATTACTTCGACATCACATATGGAAATGGTTCGTATAAGAGAGTTGATGCTGGTATGAATATAAAATTAAGAAAAACTAAACCTTTATTTCTACCAAAAACGTGGAATGTCTTTGAAGTCACTTTCAATAATGAACACAGAACAAACAATATATGTGAATCGTGGAACAATTGTTTCACTGCATACTTACAGGTAGGACATAGTGATCTAACAATACGGGTGTTAATTTGCAAAATTAAACTAGAGGTTGGCGCTAATAGAGCAAAGATTGCACTAAGTAGCATGGGACAAAAAATAAAAAAATCGAAAACCATTCGAAAAAATATGATACTCCAAACGTTATGCAAACGCGTTAAAAACTCTGAGTTAGATGTTGAAGAGTTTTTAACTCGAGTGGAAACAATATTAGGACACGGCCAAGGTTATAGGCTAAAGATATATTTTTTATTTAACAGAGTAAAATAATATTTGGTATGTAATGTCATAATTAGGGCTGGGATTTTGATGCAAAGGCATCTTTTTTTTGGTGTTTTGAAACGTTGGTCTGTAAGTATAAAATGTGTTTTAGGTGATACTGATTATTTTAAAGTATTTTTTTTTTACATTTTTTGACAAAATTAACCTTAAATTCTGTTCTAGGGCATTTTTTGACGATTTTAATGCATTTTCTTAGTTTTTAGAGTATTTTTCACAATTTGTTCATAAAATGAACAAAAATTGTTGTGATTAACAAGACTTTCGGCAAACCGTCGACGGTACGAATAATAAATTTTATAGCACGATAAGTTATCGTCGATAACAATTTTATTATAGCTAGGCTTTGATAAGTATTATTGAATTAATAACCAATTAGCATGTCCATCGTCATGGCCTCGACAGCAATCGTTGTGTTTCTGTATTTTGTGTAATTTATAAGTTCAATATGCCAAAAGTAAAAACTTCGAAATCAAATCGATTAATGAAATATGTTAATGAATTCGGTATAGAAATTTTTTTTAAAATTATTATTTTAAAATGAATGATTAAGAAAATAGAAATACAACAGAACTAAATAAGTAACAACGTGCAATACTATTAACAAAAAAAAAATACATTACCGTAGTATCATTTAAAAATTTTTTTCCAATTTTTATGCTATAGTAAATATAATATAAATGCATTTTTTGAGATTTTTAGGACATTAAAATCCCAGCCCTAGTCATAATTTATGTAATTTTATTAAAATTTTTATTGCATTTTTACTGTGTACTTAGTGTGTACCTAATATAAATATACATTTTTACCGGACTTTTTATCGTCGGACTATTTTTTGCCAGATTTTTTAGTGGAATACCATCAAAAATGATGCTGATGAAGAAAATCAGAGCACTTTCACTGCTCTAAAACGTTATAACAAACACAAAAAAAAACATATAACATTGTAAAATTAATACATTTTTCGCGCTCCGCTCAGAATCTAAAATATTGAAAGGGAAGTTCATTATATGGTTTTACATTATACATACTATTACTAACAACTGACATTTTTTAGATACTATTTTATTATATTTAATTTGGAAAAATTGTTTAGTTGAGTTATTCTAATAAGTAATAGTTGTGGAAATTAAAATAAAAACTGTATTGACTGAAAAGGGTGATGCACTGACGCCTGTACATGCTATCGATGTATGCCGGGAAAAGTTTTAATTTGGAATGTTTAAAATAATGTATACATTTAAATCAATGGTTGCAACCTATTTATGCAGAAACCAATAAGATGTAATATAAAAAAAAAACGATCAATTAATACATCAAACATAATATAATGACATTTTTAAAAAAGGTACTTATGCAATAATTTATTAAGTATTCAAAATAATAAATTTAGTGCTATTGTAAATTGTGCCCACAGTGAACAAGTAGTAAAAATATTATAGTAAATTGTGCGCATAGTATCTAAGCGACCTTAAATTCATCGATATCTATATTTTATACACTGTATTATACATTTATTGATGTAAAAGCCAAACGTTTATCGATTTAATCGTTATGAATTATGATCAAGGTGGATATAGTATACTATATTGCACTTTGGTTATGATATTATCGATATCAATGACTTAAGGGCTGACGATGAATATGCGAAAATGATGTTGAATTTTATTTAGTTTTAGTGCATTAATATACTGATAAGTTATAATATATGAAAATAACTTAAACAATTATTATTATTCACTCTATAAATAATTAACCTAACAAAAAAAAAAAAAAATAGCAACTTAATATACCCGCTCATATTATTTCAAAAAAAAAAAATTTAATTTTTCCATTTTTTATTAGTTAATTTATTTTAAATTTTTAACAAAACCTAAAAAGTTATTTTGGAGGACAGTGATAGTAGTCGCCTCCTTGTGGTGTCTCTGTGTAATGCTAAATTGCTATCATAAAAATAATATCTCTGTAGCTGTGCAAAATTTTCTACTTAGAAATGTATACCTGATATTAAAGTGCCAATGATGCGACGACTACTGTTTAATTGTGTTTACTGTTTGAAGGGCATTTTTATAAATGTTTAATATATTGATGACTTGGTTGTTGTTAAAGGTATATATATATATATATAATATATATTTTAATGATAGTACCTTTTGATTTTTATGTATAGTATATTATTGACGTAATGACGCAAGATCTATAAAGAAGATTATTTATAGCTCTTGGTAATGACGTTTCTAGTCTTTATAGATTTTGGAATAAATTAACTATGGTCTATGAATTCATCATAATGTTGTTTAGATAGATACAGTTAAAGGTAATAACTAAAAAAACCGGAAAAAGTTGTTTTGTAAAGCTACTGTAATAGATGCATTAAATTCAATGATAAATACACAGGTACGTAAAATGCTTTTAAACGGAAACGCAGTGCGCAAACACTCAGCTTCAATTCAGTGCTTTTATTTTAACAAAACACATTGTCGCTTACAAATCGGTTAAATAATCAGATATTTTTACAACTAGGTACCTACACTAATGCTGAACCATTGAACCATCTGAACTGACTACAAAGTAAAGGTAAAGGTTTTAAATATTCGTGTTTTTATTTTTTTTTATCTATGTTTGTAATATTATGAAAAATAGTTTGTTTTACTATATACATTTTTCGAGCATCGCAAGTAGCTTTGCAATAAACCTATTATTATCTTATTATCTATTATTATCTTAATAAAATCGGGCCGATAACAATTATGCCACACCCTAAAAGAAACTGAAATGATGCCCCTGCTATAATCATATTATAAAAAATTAAGTTTTATATTTTTTTAGATTCTGAGCTGGGTAATGAATGTATTGATTTTACAATGTTTGATTTTTGTGTCTGTCATCGCGTTTTAGGGCAATAAAAGTGTTCAGGATTTCTTCATAAAAATCTTTTCCGGTAGGAAAGTGAATCTAGTTGGCACTTTGGGGGGTCAAAAGTAAAAAATTCACAATAGTTTTCAAACGCACCGAAAACAACAAAAACATGAAAATGAAAAACGAGAATTTTTGAGTAAAACAAATTTTTGACAAAATCGATTCGTTTTTTAGTGTAATACCAAAAATAATAACAGTAGATACACATGAAGTTTTCATCAAATGATTATACAAGCATTTTCTATACACTATAAAATGTTCAATATATTTTGACTCTTTTTGAGCTATTTATAGGCATAAGAAACGTTCGGTTTATTATTTATTTTTTTTTTTATTATCCTCGATAAAAAAATTTTCAATCGGCCAGAAACTTGAAAATGTAATATTAAGTTCTTTATAACTTGTAAATGAAAATTAAAAAAAAGTTGAGCGTATGTTAATAATATTTTTTTATAAGCGTGTAAAGTTAAAATTTCGACAAAATACATAAATATGATGAAAATTTGCTGTTTTTTTAAATAGAAAATTCATAAAAATTTTTCTGTTAGAAACATAAATTTGAAAATTCAACACAAGATTCTTCATAAGTTTTTCTACCTTTTATAAAAAAAAAGTTTACTGAAAAGTCAAACTAATTTTTTATGAGCGTTTCAAATTAGATTGGATATTCACCCGTAAACCACCGAGTTCTCAGGGTACGGTTTTCTTATTTTGCTGTAATTCAAAAACGAATAATTGTAGACACTTGAAATTTTCACCAAATGTTAGAATTATAATTTTTTAAAAAAATGTTGACACTTTTTGAGCTAATTGTACGCATAAGATATTTTCGGTTTTTTTAATTTTTTTTCTTAAATATTGATAACATTATTCGTAAAATACTTGAAAATTTTGCATAATATTTTCATAATATAATCTTTGCTTAAATACTAAAACAAAATGTTTGTACTAAATGTTGATTTTACAGAAGTGGTTATCCTGTTTCAAAAATAATTGATAAATATAGATAAGTGATAACACATGTCACATATTCCAAACTCAATGCTCACGTCTCACGATATTATTCATATTTCATATTTAATTATAATTTGTATGTTTTATTATTACAAAGTTTCAGACTTGTTACGATAACTTATTTCTGTGCAAAAGGAGAACTGAAATCTGACTATTCTGAACTTATTATTACTTATTTGATTTGACTTAATGTCTGGACGTTCAGATTAAAATTGTATCGTATAATGCTATTATGGTATGTTTACTAGAAAATTGTTTATTTAACTTAAAATGATAATAGGTATATTTTTTAATAATTGTTCATGGTCGAATTTGGTCCATTATTTTATTAGCATTAATATAAATATCAGTTTAAAGTGTTTAGAATAAGAAACAATTATGATCAAAGCAATATTGGTGTTCAACAATTACGGAAAGCCTAGACTTTCTAAATTCTATCAATATTTTGTAAGTACTTAATAAATTGAATTAAAAATAAAATATTCAGTGCACAATAACTTTTTGATTCATTGAAATATTTGAAAATAGAATGAAGACATGCAACAGCAAATTATTAAGGAAACATTTCAGTTGGTTTCCAAACGAGATGACAATGTTTGCAACTTTCTTGAAGGCGGAAGGTAATTTTGAAGTTTAATATTTAAATTACCAATATACTTATTTCATTATGGTTTATTTTAAGAATATTTAATTTTAATTTTTAGTCTCATTGGAGGATCAGATTACAAACTGATTTATCGTCATTATGCTACACTGTATTTTGTATTTTGTGTAGACTCATCAGAATCAGAACTTGGTATTCTTGATTTAATTCAAGTATTTGTTGAAACACTCGATAAATGTTTTGAAAATGTTTGTGAGCTTGATCTTATATTTCATGTCGACAAGGTAATATTATGGCTAATTAATGAACAATTATACTGTGTAAAAAAAAATATGATATCTAAATAATTTAAATATAAATATATATATATTTAGATTCATTACATTTTAAATGAACTAGTGATGGGTGGAATGGTTTTAGAAACTAATATGACTGAAATTCTTTCAAGGATAGAAGAACAAAACAAACTGGAGAAACAAGAAGTATGATCAATTTTAATAAACTAAGAATTTATGATACTTTTTATTTTTAAATAAGATTATTATTTAATTTTTAAATATTATTTAGGCTGGGCTTGCTGGTGCACCATCCAGAGCTGTGTCTGCTATGAAAAACATGAATATACCACAGCAGTTGAAGGACATGAAACTTCCAGACCTCCCTCAAGCCATTAAGGAATTGAAGTTCTGACATTCAAGGAACAAATTGGTTTGCTCTGAAGCCTATCATAACTATACAAATTGAGTATAGAAGAATGAACAAATATTTGTTATCTGCTGATTAGGAATTATTTAAATGTAGAATATCATTGTTCAATACTGTTTTTGTTCTTGTATATTGTTAAATTTATTTTAGTAGTGTAAAATTTAAATAATTTACTGCCCGTGTCAATATTATATTTTAATGCATATGGAAAAATACTGTTTATAATATTTCATTATTTATTTAAAATTTGTTATAATATATTAAAACAAAATATAATTAAATTTTTTTCTTTATTTATATAAAGTTTATAATATATTAATTAATTATAATTATAATGTTAATTTGTTTCGAGATTGTTAATCTTAAATTAAATTAATGTTTTTATTACTCAAAAATAAAGCCTAATAACTACAAAGTAATGTGTGTATAATAGCAGAAAAATATTTATACTATAATAATGTGTCATATAATTATATCATTATTTTTCATAAATAAAATATATATTTTTTCTAATTAAAAATAATTATAGTCTGTACAAGTTAATAGACAATTTATTCATTTTGATGGCCAAGAATTTACAACAGCAGAATGAAAGATTGGTAAGCATCCAGTAGTGCTATCCAAGGGATGACAGGTTAATTGGACAGGATTAAAGCAAGTCCCTAGGCCAGCATCTTTTTAGCTGTTCGTTAGAATTTTTGGGAACGTTGGAAGTGCAAGATGAAAGATCAAAGAAGTTTAGACCTTTGTATATGAAATATGAATATTATGATCAAAATACAATAGGTTCCCATCATGGACGTGGTTTCCATAGTTTAATCTCTTTTGTATGGCTCCGTTTTTTTTTTGAGATTTAAACATTGTTACGAAATACGAACTTCCGAATGGATTACTGAGTTCTGTGATTTAAGACATGACTAAATAGACTAAGTAATGTAAATTTATTTAGTCATGATTTAAGGTTGTACTATCTTAAATAGTGCTTCCTTCCTTGCTTTTTCAGTGTGACCCGAACAATGAAATCATAGTATCAACACTATCAACCAACTGTTGGCTGCCCCGGTGTAAAATGTTAAGAATATGACAAATGGGCCAGTCCTACTATAACAATAACATTGAATACAATTTAATAAAATAGTTTTGATTTTTTTAACGTCCGCAGACCGCAATTAAATATTTTTCTCACGCTCATTTCTGTGTTTTGGCGTTTGTGAATAATCTGCTACAGTTATTAATTGCGTGAGACCGTTATGTGTATAATATTCAAATTGGTTTATTGTTCAGATGTCCGCTGATGGTGTAGTGTTTCTTTGATGATCGCAACTTCAAAATTTGTTATGTTATTTGCCCAGTGTCACGCCCTAACCACCGCTCTCATATTATTTTTGGTGGCCCTTTCAAATGGCCAGGATTACAGGTACCAAACATACAGTGGCGAAAATTATCCGCCCTCACAAACGGCATATGATCGTAATCTGCCACAATCAGCCAACCCCTACAACCCGTTACTAGACCAATATGGTCAACAGAACAACTACCAAAATCGGCAACCATACAATCAACCGGGTCGGCCTGGAACTCCGTCGTATCGACCCAATGGACATAACTATGCAGTGAGTGTTAATCATTATTTTGTACTTAATAAATTGACCCTTAATATATTTTGTAATTTATGTTTTACTAAAATTCTGCTATTGTTTCACTTCAACAGATTAATTAAATAATTTTTGATTTTAGGGTGATGATATGTTATTGCTTCCTGGAATATTGGGTCGGTGGCGACCAGATTTACAAGGAAAAGAGAGAACCGATTCAAAACAATTGGATAGAAACGTATTTGTATCCACAAAATATGGTCAAGTTCAGGGATTTAAAGTGCATCTCTATGACAATCCTCTACCTGAGAATGGTTATAGACCTTTTCAAACACCTGTTGAGCGAAAACAGGCGGAAGTATCTGTGTTCTTAGGCATACCATATGCAGCACCTCCAATTAATGAAGGAAGATTTCGTGTATGTTTATAACCAATTTTCTTGTACTTATGAAGTAAATTATTTATAGTATACTTATGTAAATGCTACTGTTTAGCCACCACGACCCCATAAAGGTTGGCAGTTACATCAAGCAGTTGATTTTGGACCTGCATGCCCACAACCAGCTATTTATACTGGTATTACTAAAGGCGTGCCAAAAGTAGATGAAGACTGTTTATTTTTAAATATATATATGCCATCGGTAAACAAAATATTTAGTTATTTCAATAAATTTTTCAATATTTAATATACAATTTATTGGTCTTTTTAAACTAAATGGTCATATAGACGGATGTAGCCCCAGCTAAACCATATCCAGTAATGTTTTACATACATGGTGGTGACTTTGTTCATGGATCATCAAATTCTTTCCATGGACATATGATGGCTGCATTTTATAATGTTGTTGTTGTAACTATCAATTACAGATTAGGAGCCTTAGGTAATTAAAAATTCAATATTTAAAACTGTTGCAATAATATTTTAATTTTGAAGGATTTCTGAGCACGTGTGATGATAATTCTCCGGGTAATTATGGACTTATGGACCAAGCTATGGCTCTACGTTGGGTGTATGACAATATTGAATTTTTCAATGGTGATCGTAAATCAATTACTTTGTTTGGACCAGATGCAGGTGCTGCATCAGCAGGATTGTTAATGGTTAATCCCAAGACTAGTTTTATGGTATCCAAAGTTATTGCTCAGGTAACAAAATGTGTTAAATTAAATTTTATTGAATTACTTATACTCTATAGCAAATAAATATAATAAAAGTAGTATTAAATTTTTGGAGGCGTAGGTAAATTGAATGTATATAATATAAAGTAATTGGAAAACGTATTAATAAGAGCTTGGGTATTAAAAAAATACATATAATATAATTGAGAGCAGTATTTCTTTTATCATTACTTATAAGTCATTGTTACATGGAACATTACACTTGGCTTAGGTTATTTAAAAAATTAAAAAATACAATGTGTTCATGAGTATATTATATATGAGTCATATATAATATGATTAATATGAAATCCTACTCATTATCAATAAATAAATAGTATTTTTAATGCATATCTTACTTATTAGTTATAATTGATTATGTAATTTTTGTTGTATTATTATTTACTTTTGTGATTAAAGTTTATATTGTTTATAATAAGTACTTTATTTTATAGAGTGGTTCAGCTCTTGCAGATTGGGCACTTATAAAAGATAGATGGAGAGCTTTAAATACAACTAAAGTGTATGCTGCTCACATTGGTTGCAGTATTGAATCTACATGGAAAATTGTTGACTGTCTGAAACGTGGTAGAAGTTTTTTGGAACTCGGATCAGATTTTAAAGTAATTTATAAAACAAATAATGTTAAAAAATGTATATATTTAAAATTGTTTTTATTATATTTATTTAGCCTCAAATTGGTTTTAATGCTTGGGGGCCAATAATAGACAATGAATTTTTGGTGCCTAAAAGTGATTGGTATGACGGTTGGCAACAGTCAGATTGGCATTTCATCAATGAATCAGTAAAATCTGCTATTCAGTCAGGTCATTTTAACAAGGACCTTAAATACCTGAGTGGTGTTACCACTCAAGAAGCAGCATACATACTATGTAAGATTATAAACTAAATTGTTTATTTATTATGAATCATTATTTTATTAATAACACTATCATTTTCATTGATAGATAATAATAAAACATATACAGTAACTGAAGAGTTCTTCAACAACAAAGTTAAAGAATTGGTTCTTCAATATAATTACACATTAAATCCATCTGGAGTTTACCAAGCAATAAAATACTTGTATACATATTGGCCTGATCCAATTAATCCAGATTCAATAAGAACGCAGTATATAAATGTAAAATATTTTAGTTTACTTCAAATTTAGTAATAAGTAGTACATTTTACTATTTTAATTAATCTAAAATATAATTTTATTTTTTTTCAGATGTTGTCAGATTTTTTGTTTGTTGCTCCACATGATGAAATATCTAAGTTACTTGTAGCTGAAGATGTTCCAGTCTATTTGTATGTTTTAAATACCACTGTAACGAGTATTCCTTTACCTGAATGGAGACTGTACTCACATGACACAGAATATTACTTCTTGACAGGTGCACCTTTTATGGATAGTGGTATGTTTTTATTTATTTCATACCTCCTTAAAAATTTCTTTAATTTATTATGTTATTTTGTAGAATTTTTCCCTCGTATTCCAGTTATGGATAAAAGAAAATGGACTGACAATGATCGTAATATGAGTCATTTTTTCATGAAGGCTTATACTAATTTTGCAACTTATGGGTTTGTTATTATTAAAATAATCAATTTTTAATTGTTACCTTAATTACCCACATTATTGACAAACAAATACATTTTTGTGTACTTACCATAACCACCTTTAAAATTTCCATTCTCTTAGACGGACAAAAGTCTGCTGCTAACTGAAAAAATTACAAATTTAATGATTTTTTATTTGCCATAAGACTATTTTATTTTGTTAAATTTATGGTTTATATATTTCAATATTTGAAGTTCAATTTTTGTTTATATTGTATTATAGGATACAATTATTCATAACATTTATATTATTCTGTTTTAGAAATCCAAGTCAATCTCAAATTTTAGGTATACACTTTGATATGGCATTTAAAAGTGATCTCAAATACCTGAATATCAATTCTACATATAATACGACTATTAAACAAAATTATAGACAAATGGAATCAGCATTTTGGTCAGAATATTTACCTACTGTTATTGGTATTATTGTACCAACATATCCTCCGACCACAGAAGTAAGTGATTTTTGTATTTAGGTTCTGAGCAAAACAAAAGAGGTTTGTTAAATAATTACACTTGGAAATATCACTGAGAAAATAAAAATGTGACGGAATTGCTCTCTAAATTAGGTCATAAATTATACATTAGAGGCTAATTTTTATACATTTCCATAGTGTTTGAATTTTTTTTTAAAAATATTGAAAAAATATAACACCTTTTTTGTTGACAAATTTTGAACATTTTCAGATACGCTTAGTTCTGCTTAGAATTTTTAAAAATTGAATGATTTATTATTGCTTTCAAATTAAGATGCCCTCTTTAGTGATCTACCCTAATATCCACTCAATTCATATATTACTATATACAAGATTATTTTGTATTTTTTTTAATTACGCTTTTAAATTTAGTTTTGGTGGGAACCTAAAACTCCAATTCAAGTGGCATTTTGGGGTCTATCTGGTCTCAATATGATTTTAATTGCTTTGACAGTAATACTTTGCATATTGTGGTGTAATGCAAAGAAGTAAGTTTACTAATTTTAGTTTATTAAATTGATTTGAGAAAATAAAAAAAATGTTTATTTTATTGTTTTTTAGAACTAAAGATCGTTATTATAATGGTGATGTGTTAGTCGTTAGAGAAGAACCAATGGCAATGAGCCATCAAGGCATTGATAACCGTAGTGTAACTAGTAATATTTATGAATATCATGATGCTCCTATTAAGACATTACATGCTTCACCCAAGAAGACAGCATCTGCTAGCACCTTGAGAACAAATAGTGCTGCTTCTATGCGAGATCATCCTATGGCCATAAATGATAAACCTGTACCACAAACTCAGGTTTAAACTTTATACTATTATTGATTTTACAATAGTTTATTAACGTTGTATTTTTTTAAACGTTTTATATTGAGCTAAATTTGTCGAGACTTCAGCCCTTTTAGATATTTTGGGTTATTTGTACCTATGATTCCGTCCATTGTTTTTTGTTAGTGGAAAAACAAGTTCTTTTGCTGTTATATGTAAGTTTCTTCATAGGTGTCTTTTCTCATAAGTAGCTATATTTCATGTGTTTCATTATGCCGTCCATTACTTTTTTTTATACATAAGAGTTTATATTAGTAAACTATCCGTCCAGGAAAACATGCAAGTATTTTATATCTTAGGTATTCAATCTATTTGTATTAAGTTTAAATATTGTCTATAAATAATTTTATTTTATTTGAGTATTAATTTTTAGTTATGATTAGGGTTCGGATTTAAAAGCAATATAAAATAAAAAAAACACTTAAAATGCCAAAAATGGTAAAAAAAAGCATTTCATTTATATAAAAAAGTAATTTAAATGAATTAAAAAATAAATAGATTTCTGCCAAATTAACTAGTTTGTATTAAAACAAAAATAAACTACCATATATTTTGATAAATTGTCTTTGGAAAAACACTGACGATTTAGGATTTTTATACATAAAAAATGATCTTTCGACATTCACCAAAGTTATTGGTGTGTATTTCATACATAAATAATTATCTTAATTACTATACTTTTTAAATTGCCATTGTTTGTTATTTCTCCAATTAATACTTTGTCGATTTGTTTGATATTTTTCAATCCTTTGTTTTTCGATATTACTTTTTTGATTTTATCTTCTAAATAAGCTTCCAACAATTTGTAGCATTAACATGTATAAAACTATTATGAAAAAATTGATAATTAAACACAAAAATATTAAAAAAAAAGAAAAAAACAATAAAAGGCATTTATAGTTAAAAAAGGAAAAAAATGTTTTTTCATTATCTTAGAAATTAAATGAAACATATTTTTATGTAAGAATTATTTTTCTATTATTTTCCCCCCAAAAAAGGCATTTGCCTTCAAATCCGAACCTTAGTTAGGATACATAGTGATGCATGATACTTAAAATTCTACACAGACATTTATTTTTTAAAATCATTCAATATTTTAAAACATTACATAATTCAGATAATTTGTGATTTCTAACTTAAACCAAAATACATTTTACATTTTTATACATAATTTATTGAACTATTTATTTATTATGCTCAATAATTGAATTAAATTAGTTATTTAAATATTATGTTCATGATTAATTAATTGAGTTTATGCCTAATATAAATATTTTTTTATAATTGTTTTACGGTTTAAACAATAAAATTATTTATTTATTTGTTAAGTAATTGTTATAAATTACAATTAATATAATTCATATCAATTACAAAGCTAAGGCTGGTTTCCAAAAACATTTAACTTTTTTAAAAGAAAACATAATTATTAGTTATCTTTTTAAGTCGTATAGTATATTATTGGTTGTCAACATTTGATTTTTTTGATTTGACCCATATAAAAATTACATTACATATTCTTGTTTTTATTAAGTATTTATTTGTAAAAAAAATATATTTTTTTTAAACGTTTTACAAATATTGAAAACATAATTTTTTAAAATTAATATAAGCTATATTGTTTATTAAGATAAATAACTTTAAATTTAGAAATTTAAATAATAAATAGTAAACAAAATTAAAAATTGTATATTTTTTTTTAAGTTTTTGATAACTCATTAATTTTAGAATTATAAACTATGTTATAAACTGAATAACTGATAGTATCTTTAAAATATTTAGTTGATTGATTAATATTTGTTTAATTATTTGTTACCAAAAATATGTATTAATATTTGAAACAAAGAAATATTGAAGTTGATAGTAAGATCTCACATGACGTTTAAATATTATAAGTTATATGCATCTTGATATTGTATAAAAATTATAAAAAAATGTTTGAAATCCTTCAGATTAATATTCAATGCTGAATTACTTGTTTTAACATGGAATAGTTAATATAATTTAATTACAGTGATTTTTCTTATTGTAGATGTAACAATATGATTCTTGATTAATTGTATACAATGAAAAAATTAATTGTATGCACTGTAAAAACAAGAATGGATTTTACTAAAGTGATTGCATAAAAACATTCCATTTTAATTTTTAGTAATTATGCTTAATGGAATTCATTTTATTATTATTTATATTAGTTCATATTTTTATGTTCATTAAAAAGTTACTCGACATCCATTTTGATACAATTTCAAATAAATTATTTTCTGACTAATTATTTACTTTAATTAACATAGTTTAAATAATGTTGATTTATTATAATTAATAAGTAGTACCGTGCTATTAGGGCAAGTGCTTTATATGTTGATTAGGGGGAGCCAATATTACTTAGCACGGCACAGTATGGATCAGCTAAATATGATTTGTATGTAATCAAATATGGACAATATAAAAGTTAAAATAACTACACAATCTAATAATTTTTCATTTTTACAAATTTTAAAGCAGTATTATATCTTCTAAATTTAGTATTGCTTGTTTTTTTTTATTATGGTAGCTATTTGTTAAAATGATTTGGACAGAAGTTTGATTTTAACCAAATACAAATTAGATATTAAGTTTTTTTGTAATTTCTATTATTTAAAATAATATAACATTTTTGTATTAACGATCTGATATTTTTTTTATGACACCAATTTAGTTTATAATTATTTGCTTATTTTATAGCCATTGTATTTGTAAATTTGTGAGTAAGTTGTCAGAATGTAAAAATATTATCTTTAGTTTTCAATTATTTTAATTATTTTATTTATCAAATGTATATACAATTCAATTAGTTTTTTAAAGATATTTTCTGAACAAAAAAAGATTATAATGTGTTCAATAATAATTATTATATTTTTAATAACTGTAAATTATTTTTTAAAGAAATGTTTTTTTTTTATTGTTTCATATTTTTATTTTTATTTTATTAAAAAATATTTTTTATATGCATAATTTTTTCAAAAATTAATTTAAATGATAGTTATTTTTGTATAATGGTAAAATACATCACATTTTTGATTATAATATGTATGTTGTTTAATGTTAATATTTAAAATATTTTATACAAAATTAAGTGTATTAATATATTTTCAATTAATACATTTTTAGTAATAATTGTTTCGAACTTAGAAATAATTTATAAAAATCAAGGTTAGCATTTGAAAAAAAAAATTTGTTTTATGTTATTTACAATCTAAACGTTTTATAATTTATGCGTTTATTATTATTTAGAAGTAAAAATATGTTATACAAGTTTTGAATTATCGTTAAAAATAATATCTTATGCAGGCCACGGGGAATGGCCTAGATATGAAATATAATAAATTTTTGCATTGATTGTTGACGTCAAAATAAATTGTGTGGAATAAATATTCCTATTAAACCAATATTACAATTTTATTACAACTTTTAAGTAAATGGGTTTTAAATTATTTTGTTTTACGTGATATTCTATATATTACGTTTTGTTTAATAACGCCCAATTTGTTTATATTTTGTTTAATGTTAATCGTTATGTTATGTTTGTGGTATTTAATTATTTTTGTTTACCGTTTTCAATTTTAATTACGTTTACAAATTTAAATCATTTTTTGCCATATAATATTTAAAATGTTATAATTATAACGTTTCCAAGCCCTGGTGAAAATATCTATGGTTTTAATTAACAGGATTTGTTCATTGGCGGTCATTTAAATATTAATTATTATATAATGTAAACATAAAATACAAATGGTGAGAATAGTGTGTACTTAATGTGAGCAAATTAGTTTTGTCTGAATTGTGTCTATGGTTGAGTACCTATAATATATGTAGCTCTTTCTTTTTACTATTGCCTGTAAGCCAATTTTCAAAGATTAGTTTATGTTGGTGACATAAATGGAGCATGTAAATTTTCTGACTTAGGACTTGGGAGGACAGGGATGTGAGTATATGGCTATGAATATACAACTGATGATGTGTATAAATTGTATAAAACAAACCCGTATGAGCAGAGAAGACAAAACAACCTACCAAAAAGTGTAACAATAAAAATTTAGTTACATTATACGTTCAATGAGTCCATTTTTCCAGTTGTTCGTAATTTTATTTTGTGGTATTGTGATAAATTGTGCATTTTAAAATAATGTTGCCATCCGTATATTGAATTTGGCCAACTTTTGCATGCCGACGTCATACACTCTATGGTATACCAGAGCTATACATTAATCGTATTGATGACTGTGTGCCTCGTGATTTAGCAATCTAATATAATATTATGTTTTACAATTGAAGCTGTTTTGACGATCAATAGACCGTCAAGTGCCTATAGATGTAAAAATATCTCATGAGGAACCTTGAATTGTCTAGCTAGGAACAAAAAATGTTTTCATCATACATCGAAAGTATAAGCAAAAAAAAAAAAACAAGGAACTATAGCTTTGTTGCATTGCAGGTGTCGAGTGTACTTCGTCGTTGAATAAGTAAATGGATGGGTTAAATTTTAAATGAACGATCAGCCAATTGCATACGAAAAACGATTGAAAGCGGATACTGTCATACATATTTTATTATAAAACATATTTTATATTGCTATAAGTAATTTATTTTTCCATTAGTACATATAGTCAATACTACAATATGTTTTTTTTGTATTGGTAAATGGTAAATCCTTACCAAAAAACATAGAATTCATGATATTGTTCTTAATAATATTTTTTTTTTTTTATTGATCTTAAACCCGGAAACTATGGACATTAGCTGTTTGTAGATATTTTTTTCGGTAGGTTTTATTATTATCGAGAAGCGGAGAACGGTTGGCTAGGACACGTTTTGCATATGTGGCAAGGATCTGTTGTTAAAAAAACACGGGTGGTCACTCATTTGGGAGCTAGCAACATCAGATGGAAAGTACACTGAGCGTTTTCGCAGTTGAGCGTACGACAGCGCCAAACCAAGCCACATTTTTAATTATTGTAATACTATATATTTAATAAATAATAAAATTTAAAAAAATATTTTTTGAAAACAAACGCACTATAGGTCGCTATCCTGTGAATGCGATTATCGCCTGAACGAATCAACAAAAAAATCTATACGTAACCTCATGTACAGATGAGAGTGCAGAATACTCATTTCTCATTGGCCGATAAAATGTTTGTGTTTTTGAAAAATAAGGTTTTTGTATAATTTTAATATAAATTCTGTCATCATTTTTATTGCGGGAGATTTTTTTAAAAAAAACTACACATTTTAGTTTTTGAGCGGAGCGAGGAATGTATTGATTTTACAATGATGTGTGTTTTTTTTGTCTGCCATTACGTTTTAGGGCAGTAAAAGTGTTCAGGATTTCATTATCAGTATATTTTCCGGTAGAAAAATGAATCTAGTTGGCACTTTTGGAGGGAGGGGGAAACAAAGGTAAACAATTTCCAATAATTTTCAAACGTTTTGGGAGAAACAGCAAAAAAATTAAGGAAGAATAAGGAATTTTTATACAAAGGCAATTTTTGACAAAATCGATTTTGTTTTTTGGTGTAACACCAAACATAATAACTGCATATAGATGACATTTTCACAAAATGTTTTTATAGGCATAATCAATTTATGGGGTTTTTTATTATTAACAATTTTTCAATCGATCAAAAAACTTAAAAATTAATACAAGATTCTTCATAACTTATTGTAAGTGAAAATTAAAAAAAAAAGTCGAGCATTAGTTTCTAATAGTTTTTTATAGGCGGTTTAAAGTTAAAATTTTTAAAAATATTTTGACAATTTTTGAACTAATTGTAGGTTTAAGAAATTTTCAATTTTTTTCTATAAATATTGATAAAAAAAATTGCTTTGTCAAATTGTTTAAAAATATTACAAGATTCGTCATAAGTTGTTAAAATAGCAGATCAAAAATATTAATAATACATAGTCACAATTTTATATTATTAGCATTTAAATTTTAAATTTTGACCAAAATTCATCATCGAACATTTGCAAATTGTTTTGTAGTTAAAAATTTATAAAATGTTCAGTTTTTATAGCTAAAGATTGAAAATTTAAAACCAGGTTTTTCGTAAGCATTTAATAGTTTAGACAAAAGATCAAAAAAATGTATTAAAAAAATAATTTTTTAAACATTGCAAGTTAAAGTTTAGATGAAATTAGATATTTAAATGAAAAATAACGATGTAAGATTTTTGTTGTAATTTAAAAATATTTTTAGTGGGTGCTTGAAATTTTTAAAATATATTATATTTTATACCTATACTTAATGACATTTTTAAATGCAATTTTTTTCTCAAAAAATTAATTCAACCATTGCATTTTTAATAGTAAAATTAATCATTTAAATAGCAATAATATCATATAATACACTTAGTTTTGTAGACTGAAAGACTGTTTTTATTCAGAAGCGTTTTTCGTATATGGTACAATGATTTATATCATTAAATACAAATTCAACACATCCATGAAAGTGATTTCACTCGATACCTACTGTATAGCAGAGCGATACCCACTTGTCGACCTTTTTTGTGTCTATGAACACGATAAAAAGTCAAAGTAACGCTTTGATTTTAAATTTCAGTATCTTTTCTGGCAAATAGTATGAAAATGATTAAATATTTTAAAAATTTCATTTTGTATAGGCAATGATAATTTACTTAATAGAGAAATGTTTTAAGCTTATACGATTTGTAGTTTTTAAATAATAATAAAATAATAAAAATTGTTGATGAGAAAGCGTTATTTTTCATTAGCAAAAATTATAATATAATTATATTAATCTATACCCGTTTTAGTATCACATTTTTTTATCACATGGCTTTATAGGTAGACAAATCTGGTATATACATTTTGCTAACATTCAGAAACTACTTATTCCAATTTCGATTTACATTTATAGAAATCTCTAAAAAATTCACAAGCATGTTTATACTTAAAAATCCTTTTCTAAGGATCAACTTTCAAGTTAGTTTAGAGATATTTATTCTAATTTCCTCTTCTTTTTTCAATCATACCAAATGGTGACATATTAGTAACAGTTTTCAGTATGAATTATTTATCGACGATGATTTATTATTGTGTTTTTTTTTAATTGTATGTTTATCTATTAGAATCGTTAAATATTCTGGTCACGACAGAAGTCAATGTTATTATGTTGTTGTTTTGTTTTTTATTTGTGTTGGACTCAAGCCGAGCGACAAAGACAAAATAATTAATATTTGTTTTCTGCATAATGCAGAGGATAAAGTTTTTCACATATAGCTTATTATTTTTTTACGAGCAGCCTTTGGATAAGTTAGTCCTGTCAAAACGACTGAATATTATCCAAGTTGAGACTGGCTAGTCTATGACTGCCCGTGGTTTGATATTTCTTGTGTTTTCTAAGACACATTTGTGTGGAAAGACGAGCTGTTGAACCTTCATCACAATATCACATAATCTTTTGTGTCGTACAAAGTAGTTTCATTGTAGGTACGTTATTTTATTATATAATTCTACATAACATATTTATTCAAGTTACATTATTGTTAGTTATACTGCTGTTATATGTGAATTAAAATGGCACTATAAATCTATTCGATATCCGTATTTATAGAAATAAGATAACTTAAAATTTGATTCTTTCTTTTCTGTGTGATTTATTTGTTTTTAATTCCTCTGAGGTAGTTACTGTTATATTGTTAGATACTAAGCAATACCAGCAATAAACATAAATCTATGAATCAATTCATTTCAGAGATAGATAAAGAGTACACTTTCTGTTCTATGGATTAAAATAATAGAAGTTAAATTCTATCCAAAATATTTGATGTTTATCTTTATTATTTAATATGTCATTTTGATTTGTCACTTGATTTTTGACAGACTTTCAATCAGACAAAAACTACTGTCGAATAATTAATATCTAACTCGTCGTTTATTTTTGTTGTCGATAAGGAATTCATATATATCTGAATAAATACCGGAAATGGATTTCAAACATGAAGAACAATACATTTTTAATATGAAGTTGGCAAGAACTATGTTGTTATATCAAATTTTAAATCCAAATTCTACTCAAATTTGTGGCTACAATATATATCACATTATTATTGTGTTTTTTGGATTATTCATGTTCGCCATATTGATGTTGTTTCCAATTGGTTTACTATATTTAAGAAATGATATAATTGCGATTATGTACTACATGGGATGCATAAGCAATTTCCTATTATCCAGTTTCAAAATGTGTAATATTCTTTATCATTCTAAAGATATATGGAGATGTATTGACGTCACAAATTTTTACTATATTTTGTATAAACACTACGATAGAAATATATTTAAAAAATGGCAGACAAGGTCTATACGAGTAACGTACATATATATTGTAATAGCGTTATTCGCTTTTTTTTGTTGGATTTTTAGTCCATGTGTAATGAATAAATCTATTATTACTATTAGAAATATTGACGGTTCATCTAGCAAATACCGAATGAATATTTTTAATGTATATTTAATAGCATCACAAGAAACGTATAACAAGAATTTTTACATATTTTATGCTGTCGAAATAATAATCAGTATTTGCTATGTATATTTCACTATAGTATTTGATGTCCTTATGCTTTTGGTATGTTTTGCAATATCTTACCAACTGGAAACAATTAGTAATGCAATCCAATCACTTGGCTACGAAATATGTACACTGGATAATTTGAGTGCGTTCAGGTTTATTTTTTATTATTTAATACAAATTAGTTGTAATCTATAATTATTATACGAGTAATTTAGTATAGTAGCATAGTATTTTGCAATTATATTTGTTGCGATCAATACTATCAATATAAAGATGTATTTTATAAGATATAATGACGTTAGTTAGTGTAGGTATTTATAATAATTGTATTATGTTCATAGGGACTAGTAATTCAAAACAATTAAAGGAAAAATATGACATAATATATAATAATTTAATAACAATAACGACAGATCATCAAAATGTCTTAAAGTGAGTGATATTTTCATTCATAATTTAAAATAATTGTAAATTTTTAGTTCATGATTCCGTTAATCTAAACCAAATTTTGAAACCAAATCACTGTCATAGTTTTTAACCAAATAAAGCTATATTTATTTTAAAATTAGTTAGTTTCTTAATACTATTCTTAAATATTTCTATTGTTTCTATTTGTTACAGAAAATTAAACGATTTTTATAACATATTCCGGTCAATAACACTAACTCAAATATTTATAGCTTCCAGCTCACATGTATTTATTTGGTTTATTGCTGCAATGGTATAGTATGATGGCCAACTGAATTAAAATTATTTTTTAAGAGTACTGATATGATATTTTAGGAATTTTCAAGTTAATTTATTAATGTTTCTAAAAAATAATTGTATGCATTCAGTCTTTTATTATTTATTATATAGTTTTGACAATTTTGTTTTTCTTTTTAAAGGGATTATGCCTGTTGAATTAAACATATGAGTAAATAATATTTTTAACTGTTATAAAATATTGTTGTAAAATAATAAAATTTGAAAACAATAAAACATTTTATGGAGTAGAGTGATTAAATCAACGAGGAATCACAGAATTGAGACTTTTACTAGTTAGATTAGAAGTGGTTGACTGAAGGAGATCCCTTTACTAGTTCTGTTTAAAACAAATATTCTTCTTTATTGGTGTATCTAATGTTACAGTGTGATAAGGTCTGTTTTATAATTGGGCAGCATTGGAATGAGTTTTTGAATGACTGTTTTAAGGTTAGTGTTTATAAGACCATAATAGGGGGGAGGGGTATTTTGCAAAATCTTGCCATTGGATTGAAGGATTGAATGAGACTGACCATTATGTTATTTGAGAAGAAGTATATTAGAGTTTACTATTTTCAGTGTTCTTAAACATTTTAGATTTTGAGCGGAGCAATAAATGTATTGATTTTACAATGTGTGTTTTTTTGTCTTTTATCACCTTTTGGGGTAGTAAAAATACTTTAATTTTATATTTCGGGAATGATTTCTAGTAGCAAACTGAATCTTGTTGGTAATTTTAAAAGGTAAAATCAAAAATTCCTAGTACTTTTTAAAATAATTTGAAAAATCCCTTTAAAAAATGTGAATTTTTACGCAAAACCCGATTTTAATAAAATCATTATCGTTTTTTTTTTGGTGTAACTCAAAATTGGATAGTTGATGGTATTTGGAATTTTTACCAAATGTTTATATCACCATTTTTTTATATGATAAGATATTTTGACGTTTTAAAAGTTTTTTATAGACTTATAAAATGTGAGTGTAAATAAAAAGCTAATAATAGGTTAATACTAAACATATATTTATATTTTACATTTTTTAGAGTATTGATGAAGGTGATAATGCAGATTCGATATTGTCATTTAAGCTATTCATTGTACTCCCTCTAATCAATTTTCAATTATTTATGACTTGTAGTTTATTTGGAACTATAAATGAAAAAGTAATTATAATTAAAAAATTAAATAGACATTAAACACTATATATTAATAGTACAAATTCTGTATATATAAATAAATTTGATTTAATATAAAATAAATGTTTTGGTATTTAGAAAGATTCGATCATTTTTGCATTATACAGCAGTAATTGGACTGTTATGGATTTAAAAAGTAAAAAGATGATTTTGTTTAATTTGACAATAAATAATGCCAACCAGTTAAAAATGAAATTTACAAATACAAAAATTGTTAACTTGGAAATGTTTAGTCATGTAAGTATAATAATAAAAACAAACGTGATAAAATTATTTGTCTTATATTTGTAAAATTATGATAGGTTACTAGAAGGTTAAAATTGAAAATATTTTAATTTTAAAAACATAATATAAAATTTTAGGCAATATAAATTGTCGATCTATGTTGAGAAAATTTCGGTTTCTAGATTTATAAGCTTGAACATTTAATACAAGGACTCTAATATGTTATTTTTAGAGCAGTTAAATGTATCGTAAATATTATAGTTATCATTTTTTTTATCAAATTTTGATATAACGATTTTTTTTCGAATAATTTTAATTATTTTGTTGTAATTATGAAAATTGTTATGTTAAGATCTTAAAATTTTCGCCATAGGTTTATGTAGGTATATTATTTTTCAATACACAATTAAATATTTTTCAAAATATTTAGACTACCTAATTGTATGCTCTTTTCAGCTAAATAATTAGCTATTATTATTTATATGTCATGAACCTATTCATACCATTCTATGGTACGTCAGTATTGACTTATAAGTTATATGTATTTACTTTTGACAAATATATAACATAAACAATCCTTAGAAATAGATGCTGATTCTTCCGTTTCTTACGCTCCAAATTGTGTTTACGTAGGTACCTATATAATAATTTATCATTTTTAATTTAAAACTTAACATATATATTACAATTAATAGTGATATATTTAACAAGAGTATTAGGATAAAGAAATATTGTAAATTATTTTATTTTATTTAATTTTTTTTTAATATAATAATATAAACTACGTAGTACTTATACATATTTTATCATTAAAAGTATTAAAGTAAAATAATATAGTCAAATAATAATAATAATAATAATAATAATAATAATAATAATAATAATATATAGATTATGTAGGTATTAACTTATAATTAGGGCTAGGATTTATATGCAATAAAAAATAATGAAATATGCATTTGCTTTATTAAAAATATGTAAAAATATACAATAAAAATATGCTAAAATATACCACATAAATATTATTAAATAAACACATTTTCTATATATTTTAATACTTTACATGGCGCTTTAAATTTTCAAAAGTAAACGGGTCTTCTGTTTGACCTTAATAAATTCTTATATTTGCTAAAACTTCGCTGGACTTCACACGACGTAATTTTTGCATATTTAAATTTTGTTACTTCTCCACGAGTTATATTTGGGAAATCTTCATCTAAATTGTTGCCTTTTAAAATATTACGTATCATAAACATAGATTTTAGTCCAGTATTTTATTCTAACACATTTTTTAATTTGTTGTCGATTTTTTCAGCAATGGATCCTTTGTTTTCGCTAAGTTTAAATTAAGTGTTTTCAACAATTTCCAAACTCTTATCCAGTGAAAGTGAGACATTTTCTAATTTTAATATAGATTGAGTGATAAAACCAAAAATATATTTTATATAAGCTAAATCATTTTGTATATTTTTATTTTCAAATAAAGCTATAGCATTCTTTATCGAAGAATGCTATTATATTTAATGTCGTTGGGCCAAAGTATATTTAAAGCGCAGTGAAATAATTTCCTTACAGTTTGATAATTTCATTTTGTAAGCTCTTCGCATGTTAATAAATACAAATTAGAACATTTATCTTCATGCATAAGACCAACTACAACATTAGCAACGTACCTTCCTTCAACGTCTGTAGTTTCATCAATTGAAATATATATTGGGTCTTCTCCAATTTCTTTACGAATACAGTCAATTACTTCATTGTAAAGAACTGACACACATTTTTTCGAATTGTAGATTGTTCCGTAATATGTTTACCAGTATACTTTTGAAAAAATGTGTTAAAAGTTGTATTATGCAATTTCCATAAGGTGATAAAAATGCACGACATAAATCAAAGGAAAATTCTGAGTTCTGATCTTCGAATGAGTCTTTTATAAATATTTGTTTGGCTTTTTCTTTACTTGTTGAATTACTGAGGTGTTTTGCTGTACGAGTACTTAAATGTTTAGTTACTTGAAAGCGCTTATTTGATGTAACTGCTTCGTCACAAATATTACAAAATAGTGTTTTTCCATCAGTTTTAAAAACTACACTAGAAAACTCTTTGACGTATTGTCCAAGTTTTGCATTGGCATTTTGTAATTTTAGCATTTTTACGAAACCAATACAGTTTGCAAACAACACGGCAAAGTATCACCACACACGCGATTTACGACAATGATTTGTATTGATTTTACTATGTCAAAACACATACTAACTAATTTCTAACTAGTCTATAATCCAGTACAGTATTTTACTATTTATATATTCACAGTACAATAGGTAACCTTCAGCGTACGAGTTTGCGACAATAAGATAAAATAGATTAAATTACTTTTAAGTATTTTTGTACAGTGATGAAATAAATTATAACGAAATATACCATAAAACATGTATTTTTCGCATTTTTGTAGTTAAAATATGCAATATTATTCATTTTTTTCAAAATATGTAAAAATATGTATTTTATCCAAAATATGCAAAAACTTGCAAAAAAACCACCATTTACCTCGTCACGAGCTGATTCGTGGACATTATTAACAAAAACAGTAATAAGAAGTTGCAAAAAAAAAACATACCAATGTATATAAATCCTAGCCTTACTTATAATTATTACACTGAGTAAAATTTTAAACAAATTAATTTAATTAATATTTCATTTTTTTTCTTCACAGACGATGCGCCTTTGTTATTCAATATTTTCAATGTTAGTTAATTATAATAAAAATAAAACGAATTAGAATTTTACTTGTTTTGTTAAAATACTAATTTTTAAATAATATTTTATTATTGTGTTGTTTGATTAATATCATGTTTATGTGTAGATTATTATTTTTTAAATTACGTATTAATAATTGTTTTTACATGGTATATGATCTATTGTGTATACCTATTATGTTGGGTAATGATTTCTTACTTAAATTATTTTATCTAAACTTAGTTCTTTACTATTATGTATTTAGTATTATAAGTAAGAAATTAACTTTATATTAGATATTAGTTTATCTTTTTGTATGAAAATAACGGTCTTGGCCACCAAATACTAAATAGTAATTTAGTAGCATAGGTAATTGTATGATTTTTTTCACAATAAACAAGTCCTTACACAAGCATTTAATCATTCAATAAAATAATATTGTTTAGAATCTAAACTTTTAGTTGATTCTATTATACAAATATTATAAATAATTGTTGGTAATTATAAATATTAATACATTTTTGTTTGATTTCAACAATTTTACATTCAAAAAAAGATTGTAATCAGTGAATGTTGCGTTATTAAAAACGAATTAATTATTCCAGTCTTAAAGTAATGATTGAATGAACTTAATTATAGGTAGTCACTTCATTTATAATCACAATCCAAGATTTGTATGCCTATTAAAAATGGCACTTGCGTTTTTTTAAATACACCCAACTTGTCTTGGTTCCTTTACTCTATCCATTAAAAATACTGAAGAAATTTTACTTAATTTAAGACTAAAAAAAATATGTTTTTATTGGAGCAAAAATATATTTTTTCATGTATAATAAAGTTTAAAAAATTGATTTATCCTTCTTTTTTAAATGTCGATTTGATTTTTTGCCCTAGTTATAAAAGCTATTATTTAAAACTTTAGAAATAAAAACTTGTTAATTAATAGGTTAAAAGTGTAGAATTATTAAATGCTAACAGTATTAGTTTAATTAAAATAGGTAGGTGTTTTACTCCACCCATTTTTCATTGTCAATCGAATTCGATTTTCTGTGATACTAACAATAGCCATGAGTCACGACTAACTGTAGTGCTATTAAAATGTTTAAAACATAAATTAATTTAAATGGTATAATTTAGAATAGCGTGATGGTTGTTAAAGTTGGAGTTTGGTTTTTTTAGTGTTTAAATATTAAACTGGTCGTTCATTGTATCAAAGTATAAAACATGTTATCATATTAATATATTACAATATAATAATACATGATCATTTCTCAATAATGTCACTGACTAGTGGAATTCACCGAACTTACCTTAAAGTCAAACACATTACACTAGATATACTTTCTAAATTGCTAAGAATGTACGTAAATATGTTATTGCAACATGATAATTTTGCCATTTAAATGTCACACAAGGGTGCTGAACCTTTGCTCTAGAAAATTGTCTAGTGGTATGAGAAACACCACATATCAAGGAGTCCAAGGAACGGTATAATATTCAGATGTACTATAGACGTTGAGTTCAAAGCACCTTTACACTCCACGACTGTTGATTTACACTATTATAATTGAACTTGTGTTTTATGCAATAAATTGACTATTTTATTCGACTGTGAAAATTATCTTGAATTAATTAACTAGACTATTGGCATTTTAAACGTCTAATTCAATTTAATGTATATGACTATTATGACTACATTGTCTTTGGCGGCCAACATTGATGTTAGAACTATCTGTGTACGAGAAACTACTTTGTAGATGGCGTGCATTTACAATGGGTACCATTTCACTCAAGACATACAATTATAAAAGAAGTTCTTCCATTTCAACCCAAAATTTCAAAATACATATTCTATAATAAATAATAAATATTTTGTATCAACAAAATAATGTTCCACAATTACGATACTGAAAATAATTAACGGATACTACATACCTAAATAGACCACAAAATCACATTTAATAAAATCGTTGATATTAACTAGGGATTTGAAAAACACGATAAATTGTATTGTACCTAGTGAAAACTCTTAAAATCAATATACAATATAACGTATTTATATGGATATTTCTCCGCACGTGGGGCATACGTCTAGTTTCGTTCTGGTCATTAAGTGCTTATGAGTCAACCATGTTTGGCTTATTCGGATTCTATTTAGGATTACTTCTTGACGTCTGGATAATGGGATGGGTGGAAGAGTGTTAGATTTTATTTCATTAAGTTTGATGTGGAGTGCTATCGTGTTGACCACATGCGTGGCCATTGATTTAGGATACAATTGTTGTCCTGGAGTGTATGTAAGCGAAAAAGAAGTGAGTTTAAAAAGGTGATTGCCTGTTTAGCACAGGTATCAATTCATTTATTTTCTTTGGTACCAATATGACTTGGTATTCAAATCATGATAATGGCTTGTGCATTGGCTTTTGGGGGGAAAAAAACTGGTTCTGAATTTATCGAGATATGTTGTTGGGCTGGTAGTAGTTTTTGATGCTGATTAGTGTGCTAAGGGAATCATTAAGTATAATGGAATTTTTATTTTTTTTTTTGTTTTTTAATATAACGTTCCGTTTTGATAAAGCATAGCAAATATACCAAATAACAACATTTTTCCAATTTTGGGTATCTAATCATAGTCGAAAAATTAAGTTTTAATATATTTATTTTTTAATATTGCATATATAAGTGCGCATAAATAATTTACAATTGCATTATTTTTTTTTTTTTGATAATATCGGTGGAGTTAATATTTACTTAGAATCGGTGGATTTTATATTAATTTTTGCAGTTAAATAGAACGTAATTGTAGAATGCACATTTTATAATTCTGACCCTAAAATTAACTACCTTTAAATGAATAGAATTTACATGAACATGCTAATCTATGTGTTTTTATATAGAGTGAAAATTAAATCAATTTATTATATTATAATACCAGATTTAATTGAATGAAGAGCAGAGCATTTGTATGTGAATCTCTAGCGGATACCTATAAGTAATTTGCCCTGAAATCGTATTAAACTAAAAAAATATTAAAAAAATAGGTAAAACATAATTTTGGGTGTTTGGGTGGTATCTAAAATCGTAATTTGCATCAAAATTAAAATCGATGCCACACGTAGTGTCGTATGTCTTAGTGTTTTGGTAATTTTAATTTTGATTTAAAGAGGCAACTAAGAGGTATTTAGTATCTATTGTAAAATTATTGTTATCTACACTAACACAACATCTGATAAATAGTGTTAACTGGTGGAGAAAATATAATTTAAGTTAATTTTTAAATAATATTAATTTAATAATTTATGAGTGATTAAAATTATTTTTGTGTAGATTTAAGACAAATTAACTGTCCGTGGTGGTACACTTTTTTGAATTCTGTTAAATGTAAGCTGTACAGATTTTTAACATAGTTATTTGAGTTCTTTTAATCAAATATAAAATATAGGTGTAAAATTATATCCAACCATAAAAAATATTTATGGATAATATAATAACTGTGAGAACCTCGTCAAAATAGATTTATTCGTTTCGAAGCCTTCCTGGACAAAAAAAAATAAAAGGAGTAACGGACAAACAGACAAATGTATCTGTATATGTGTTTCATGCAATATTGCACATTTAAAAATCACGGCATTTATTAAAATTTGAATACTTTTAATTTTCGATATACAAGATAAATTAGCTTTTTAATTGCAAAAGAGAGTCAATTTTTCAAAGCTGTGTTGTGACCCTTGAACAGATAGCATATAATCATCCGTTAGAAAATCAAGGTTTTTCCAAATAACTCACTGCTATATATATATTTATATCAAGCTTCTATGACAGTTATAAAATAAATAATCGATTTCGAAAATTATATCCATTCATAATAACTAATTTATTTTCTGTAGCAAATGGCAACCATATATAAACAAAAATATGATACAGTTGCGACTCTTTTTGAGCTATTTTTCTAGGCAAGGGACATTTTTTACTTGTTCTAGTTTTTTTTTTTAATTATTGTTGATAGTTAAATCATTTTTTGCTCTGTCAAAAATTTGAAAATTTAATTCAAGGTTCTTCGTAGGTTGTTATTAGTGTAATTTTAAAAAAAAATTGATCGTAAATTTACAAAGAGCGTTTGAAATAAGACTTCACAGAATTCGTAAAAATAATGAAAATTTGCAAATTATTTTGAGTGAGAAAAACATAAAAATTGCTCTTTTTTGGTACCTGAGTTTGAAAATTTAAAACAAGATTTCTCATAAATTTATCTACTTTTATAAAAAAAAAGTTTACCGGAAAGTCAAAATAATTTTTATGAGCGTTAGAAGTTTAAATTTTTTTTACATTGAATGTTCACTCGGAAACTAACGTTTTCTCATGGAACAATTTTCTTATTTTGTTTTAAAAACGAATAACTGTGGAATGTAGACATTTGGAATTCACCGAATGTTTATAATAGCATTTTTTTATCTAATAAATAAAAATGAATGTCTGTTAGTTCCTGACTTATAGACTCCTTAACCATTGAACAGATCTTGATGATATATTTTATACTTGATTATACAAAGGCAAGTAACATGTGCTAGTTTTAATTCTGGTATTTAATCTCTAAATGTTGGCTCACACATGCAATTTGTTCGGATCACTAAAATTAAATATTTTTTCGTTTATAATTTCATACATAGTGGGTTGCCATTGGTTGCAGAAAATAAAATAATTTTTATGATTGTATATGCATTATTTTTTTCGTGGAAACTTGATACAAATATAGGTGGTAGAGATTTATTAGGAGAAATTTTGGCTATGTCGCCTGGTAGGTTGCCTACCTGATAATCTGCTTGTATATTGTCCGTGAAATATAATTAATAATTATTAATTATACAATCAATTATAAGTCATACCTTTGAATATAAGTTATACCTCAAAATCATTAAAACAATTTATAATAACAATATAAATTAATATTCATCACTGTCAAAGTTGATCGGTATAAATAAGCGAGAATTTATTTGAGGTTTCATAGGATTAAGCCGACGATGAAGTCTGTGTTGTATTTTACGCATTAGGCGGAGGAATTAATAGGAATGAGCTGGTTTATAAAATAAAGTTGGTTGAGATACAACAAAGTTATTGTTTTCCAACTGATTTACCAATGCCAGTATTTAAATTTTTATTTCGTTTACGTATAGCTTGTTTTGGTAATTTCTTAACTGTCATAGCAATGCTTTTTTAAAAAAAATACTATTGTTATTAATTTTTGATTTATTTGAGGCACTAATCAGTTATTTTTTGCTTTGATTTTTGAGGAAAAATAATTCATCTCATTTGAACTTTTAGATATTAAATCCGACATATTTTCATTTTTTGATGGTTTTTTTGCCTTCTGGTGGTACTATTGATAACTCAAATGTTAAATGATCTTTTACCTCACGCGCAAGATGTTTTCCCATTTTAATCATATGAATGATCAATAAAATTATCAGCATTATAGGAGTTCTGTTGTTCGATCTCTGGTGATACAATATTTGTATTTTTGTAATAGAAGTAAAATTATAATTTTTTAAATAAATACAAATTTTCACTTTATGGTTACATTATTTATTTTTCTATTTGGTTAATACTTTCGCTCATACTTAATCGTGTTTGAAAATTCGTGTAAGAAAGCCATTAAAATCCATTTTTTTCTTTTTTAATCAGGAAATTTTTTTTTACTTTTATTAAAGTGTCATTTTTTTTTTACTTCTTTTTACAATCTTCAACTAAAATTGTAAATTTATAAAATTTAAATATTTATTTAAAGTTACCTCGAAATTATAAACTTTATTTTATTTAATCAAAATAATTGTTCCCTAAAAAAAATTATTGTTTAGAAAGTTATGTTAAATAGAAGTTTATAAAATATAAGTTCCACTGAATGCTCGAATTATAACATAATATAAAATTAAATATATTATTATTTTAACTAATAATTAATATAAATATTATTTATTAATTTTTAATTTAATAATATTATTAATTCAAATAAATTACTTATCATTTCTATTAAGCTTTACTGAAAATTCATTCCATAATGTACCTTAAAAAAAATGTATCGTTATTTTTGAGAAGAGAACAACCTCATATAATACCCTATTTTTTTTAAACAAAATCTAAAATCTATAAAAATGTCGTCTTCTTCAGAGAAAAGTACAAATTGTTTTGGCATTTTGATGCTGGCGTCTGACCCGATGCACCAGCCGGTACTGATGCGTTCAGACGTGCATAGGAAAACGGACACATAAGAAACACTTCGCCAAGATACCGCTTCAGGACGTTGCAGGGAAAACGTACCTTATCATATTGAGTTAGGTCAAATTATATATAAATATTAAATAAATATATAATTTTAATTCCAACTATTAGTATCAGGATAAAATTGTTTTTACGTACTTACCGTGTATTTAAAAACTATATACAGTACACATCACATTTATTTTGATTTTTGAAGTGTTTTGTATTTTTATTTTATATTTTAGTTACCTTACCGGCTATCTTAGCAGTATTTCAATAAAATGAAACCTATAATTTTCACGTGCATTTGACATCAAATATGTATACAATAAATTTATATAGTATCTAATTTATTTTTTATAATTTGACCTATAAAGAAGGGTAGACTGTAAGTATACCGCTGTTAAATATACTGAATACAAAAGTTTGCATGACTAATTTTAACATCTAAAATTAAATACACCCACTTAACAATTAATTTTAGAATAATTTATATCATTATAAAATTTTAAACATAAACGGCATCGCCTCAGAAAAGTATATAAGTAATAATTTTTACAAAAATGATTGTGTAAATGTCTGATATTGAGAACATACCTACATCTTAGTTCTGAAGTTAAAGTATAAATTACTTTATAATTACTTAAAAAATATATTTTAATATTTTCAAATATTCTCTTTGAATGATAACTTTTGGATAGTTTATAGAAAGGTAATTTAATTATTTAATTTTTAAATCTATTTTAATGAATAGTAGATTGTCATATTGAATCGAAGTACAGAACACGGATGTACTCGATGTAGGCAATTTTGTTTTATAGATTTTGAGCGGAGTCATTTGGTATTACAATATATATTTTTTTTTCAATTTATCTCAGTACTTTCATTAATATTTGGAAAAATAAACAAAAACATCGGAAAAACGAAAATATTTATGCAATACCAGTTTTGGTAAAATTGATTTTGTTATTTGTTGTAATTCATAATGGAATAACTGTAAGCACTTGACATTTTCACCAAATATTTATATTAAAATTGTATTGACACTATATGTAATGTTGTGAACCGTTAGATCAACAACGAACTTATGATACATAGACGTCATAATAACTATTTATTTGTTATTATGTCTATAATAATGCTATTTAATTTTTGACACTTAATATTATGCATTAATAAAGGTAAACAAGGAAAAAATTGAATTCATTAAAAAAAAAATGTGGGCATATGGGTATTGCTCTGCTGTATATTATGTGTTTGAGGGAAGGGCCCCTGTGATGGATATGTTTAATTTGAATAAATTAATAAAAAAATCATTGTATACGATAAACGATTTTACTATTAGACATCAGTAATAAAGTAGGTTAAATTAATTTTTACAGAAAAAATGCATTTAAAAACGCAGTTGTGTGTATAAAAAATAAAAATAGTTCTCACGTATAATATTCTTAAATTACAAAAAAATTATTAAGATTGTTAATATTCGTTTAAATTCCTATTTAATTTCACCCAAATATTAACTTACAAGATCTATAAAAATAAACTATGCTTGATGTTTATTTATTTTTTAGATATTTTGGTTATAGTATAAACTACTTATGTGAAACTTTGTTTTAATTGTTTAATCTTTAAAGAAATAAAAATTGAATATTTTCTAAATTTTTAACTATAAAATAATTTACAAATCATCGAGATTTTTATGAGTTTTGTTAAAATTTGATGAACTTTAAATGCTTATAAAAGAAATCGTGCCTATGTATCTTTAATATTTTTTAATTGTTGTTATTAAAACTTATAAGGAACCTTGTTTTGAATTTTTAACCTTTTCGACCCAATAAAATTTTTTTTATCGACATTTATAGAAAAAACTAAAAAAAAAAAAATTAAAATGTTTGTAAATAGCTCAAAATGAGTCAAATATTTTTCGTGTTTAGAAAATGATAAAATAAATATTTGGTGAAAATTTCAAGTATCTAAATGGCTATTTTTTACACCAAAATAGTTATACCAAAAGAAAAAATCGATTTTGTCAAAATCTGGTTTTGCATGAAAATTTCCGTTTTTTCTTGATTTTAAATAAATACTTTCCTTACTCCGTTAAGAGTTTAATAACTCAATATCCTACAATATCAGTTTATATAATATATTTTAGTTAAAAAATTACACATACTATTGTATATTATATTATAGTTTTTTTTTTTTGTTAGCAGTTTATATATAGATATATATATATAATGCATAATATTGTAATGGGTTCAAGGATATTAAAGTTTGCAAGACTTTCGAGCTTATATTACATTTTAAATCCTAATACAACAAAGATTTGTGGTTACAATATGTATCACATTGTTATTATATTTTTTGGATCATTCATGTTTACCATATCGATGTTGTTTCCAATTGGTTTGATTTGTTTAAGAAATGATGTACTTGCGTTTATGTTCTATATGGGATGCATAAGCAATATCCTATTATCCTGTTACAAAATGGGTAATATTCTTTATTATTCCAAGGATTTATGGAAATTCATCAATGTTACAGAATTTTATTTATTTTCATATAAAAACTACAATACTAATGTTGTAAAAAACTGGCAGACACGATCTATACAAGTTATGTATCTATACACAATAATGATGTTATTTGGGTTTTTTTATTGGGTTTTGAGTCCATATGCACTAAAAAAATTTAAAATAACAATTAAAAATATCGATGGTTCATACAGCAAATACCGATTCAATATTTTTAATTTATATTTATTAGCGTCAGATGAAACGTATAACATGCATTTTTATATATTTTATGTCATCGAAATAATAATTAGTATTTGTTATGCATACTTCACATTCATTAGTGATATTCTTATGATTTTGATATATTTTGAAATATCTTCTCGAATGGAAACAATTTGTACTGCATGTGAATTACTGAACTACAATACAATATTATGTTCAAAAGAAGATTTGAGTGAGTACATTTTGTTTGCTTTAATATTAATAATTATAATTTGTAATTAATGATTATATTATTATTATTGATTAAGAATTTAATTTAATAATTTCTGTGAACTTACTATTTTAATGTGTCAATGTGTTTTTCAAAAATACTATTATTCAACGGGCATTAAAACTTTTAGGCACAAAAAATATTTGTTATACATTTATTATAATACATTTTGGAAAACCAACGTATTTTGTATAAATATTAATATGAAAACAGAAAATTAAACTAATAGAATTTAATTTTGAGTGGAGTGATGAAGGAACTTATTGGCTTTACTTTGTGTTTGTGTTTTTTTGTGTCCGATCATTAACCAGTTTTTAACAAAAATGATTTTGTTTTTTTGTTGTTATTCAAAATTAAATATTTGTAGAAATTTGAATTTCACTAAATATTTTTAGCATCATTTATTAGATATTTTCTGGTTTCAAAATATTTTAGCTCTTTTTGTGCTATTTATAGATATATTTAATTATTCATTTATTTAGTTTTATCCATAATCATGAATGATTAAAAATTATTTTTTGGATAAAAATGCATATCATTTTTAATTTAAATACCTAAGATTTGAAAATTTAATACAAGATTCATCATAAGTTGTTATTACTAAAAATTATAAAAAGTTTTGCCATATTTTTTATGATATGATTTTTTATGAAAGTTTAAATTTTGACGACATTTGATATTATAACGATTTATCCTTATACGATTTTTGTTGTATGTATAGTTGTAAATTATTTTTTAGGGAATTGAAATATTTTCTAGTTTTTTTAGTTCTTTTTTTTTTAAAAAATTGTGGATAAAAATTTCTAGTCATAAATTTTGAAAATTCAATACATGATCCCACATAAGTTTTTATAGCAATTTAAAATTACTAAAATTACATAGACACATATAATACCAATGTACAGATGTGTATATTGTACACAGTAGCTTATAAGTGCAGTACATTTTAGTAAATAATAAAAAGAGTAATTTTAGCATAATATATTAAACATAACAAATAATATATGTAATTAAATGTCAATGTATTATAATAAAATACATGTTTGCAGACACCAGTTCTGATGTAATAAATTTGGAGAACAGATTTGATTTAGTACATGATGATTTAAAAACTTTAATTACAGATCATCAGACTGTTATTAAGTGAGCGTAATTTTTTCTATAATGTAATTAATTAAATTATGCATTAAGTTCAATGCATACTTAAGGTTTGTGTATTACCTATTTTATATATCTGATAATGATATGTTTATAATGTAAACTGTAAGTACTGTCCAAGTGGCTTAATAGATTTCAAATTAAAAAAAAAATATTTTAACTACCTATATACATATAGTATATACGTATATAACTTTATCTATAATAACATTTAATTAATTTTAAATTACAATAATTATTAATTTTGTTTTTGATTCTTATAGAAAATTAAAAGAATATTATATAATTTTTCGGCCAGTGACTCTTATACAAATATTTATAATATCAAGTTCACACATAATTATTTGGTTTTTCGCTGTGATAGTAAGATAAATACAATTCGTTTTTTTATGAATATAAATTGTGTCTATGTTAAGTAAAATATGAATAGTGATAATTTTACCTTTTTGTGATCTAACTTTTATAAATTAATAACTAAAAACTATATTTTAATAAACAACATGTTTATTCATTTTTTAGAGTTTTGGCGATGGTGATATAGGAGATTCTATAATCACGTTTAAGTTGATTACTGCACATCCTCTATTCAGTTTTCAACTATACATGATGTGTTATTTATTTGGATCTATAAATGAAAAAGTAATATTAATATTGTATTTATTTGCTTCAGTTTGATTTACTGTAAAATAAATACCATCATTTTTTTTAAACCAAATAGTAATAATGAGTAATTTACTAATGTATCACCAAACAAATAAGTAAACATCATGATATTAAATTATAGCATTTATCTATATTAATATTTTATAACTATAACTTGATTATTAAAATATGGTTTACCAAGTCAATTGATAAATATTAGCTTTTGAATTTCTTATAGTTGCGATAAATTATGAAAATGTATAACCCTAAAATGCATCAAACTATTGCTTTATTTTTTTTATTAACTCAAAAAATGATATTCTCATTAATCGTAAATTTGAATAACAATAATCATATTAAATATAATAATATTTATTTATTTTATTTAGTAATATTTAATATTATTTATGTTATAAATATAGCATCTTCAAACAAAACTTAAAATTATTGTTTTATTATTTAGAAAGATTCGATCATTTTATCACTATATAGTAGTAATTGGACTGAAATGGATATAAAATGTAAAAAATTAATTTTATTGATCATGAAAATGAACAACGCTAATCATTTAAAAATGAAGTTTACAAACACTAAAATCGTTAACTTGGAAATGTTTGCACAGGTACATACTATATATTATTGATTATATAAGATTAAATTTAATGTAAATTAATTTGAATGTATTCAAGTACTTATTTGAAGTAGAATACAAATTTTAAAAAGAAGCTGGAAAGTAGCGGTTGGAATTCAAGGCATGTGAGAATGGAATGAATGTAAAATGAGTCAATTTGGGAGGTCGATGAACGATACTATATCATACGTAAACGAAGTGACTGAGTATGTGCAGTGTTTCATTTTTCTTTTATGGATACAACTGCAGCGTGGCTAACGTATGACAAAGTATCAGCACATGTTTATTGTAAAATAGACACAAAGTATAATGCGTTAGTATAGTTATGTGTCAGGGCCTACATTGTCGTTCCCAAATGTTTGTTATACGATTTTGTATCTCTGGTGTGCATTTGTGTGTATTGCAGGTGGTTGATTGGAATGATTGTAGGTTTATCAGATTAGTAGCCATCACCCCTCCCCTTCCCCTTCAAACTATAGTTATCAACAAGAATATTGATATCAATAATTACACAATTTATATTCAATATTTTTATTAAATATATTAAGCAAACGTAGTATTTGACAAACACACATAGGTACTAATGTAAGATATTACACCGTGGTCTTACCATATTTTTTATCAAAAAACAATTCATATTATTTACACTTATCACCTATCAGAAATATGGTAGGTAACACAGAACAATATTTTAATTATATATATTAATAATTGTTCTATAATTATCTTCCTTGCTATTATTTTTTATACCATATCATCCCCTAAACTATGTGTCCTAATCCTGTGGCTTACTGCTTTTATTCTCACCAAAAATATCAACTGTCACACTGTAAATAATATTTGGTGCCTTATTTTAGATTTATTTTTTTTCCTTCATGTTTTTTACTGCTTCTTTTTTTAGTTTCCTTATAAATAATTATTAATTTTCTCATATTAGCTTCCATTTCTTGGCTCTTAAAATTTTATCCTAAAATTACTTTATAATCTTGACATTTTTTTAAATCCTCTCTTCTCCACAATAAACAATCTATTTGTGACCCATTCACTTTATCCTTCAAAATTATATATATATATATATATATATAGTTCCTCTTTCTCCTTATACAAAGTGTTTTATAATTGCCAACTTATTCGACTGTGAAAACTCTAGTACTCTTTCCCCCATCTCATTTCTCCCTCAACAACAATAACCTCAATATTATTACACTTTCTAATACCGTGTAAAATTGCTTCCCAAATGTCCTATGTCACCATTGATCACATGTTCTCATTCCCTTGCACTATCTTACACATATTATGTTAGAATTTTTTATTAGAACTCTCTTTTCACATAGCTTCTTGCATACAATAAATATTCACATTTATTTTCTCTTCAATGAACTCCCTATTTATACCCGATTATGTTCCTATATCCCACGTACTTACTCTTACTTTGAACCTCTCACCCACAAGTTTGTGTGGTTTCAAATCTGTGGGCGTATGTGCTTTTCCTTATACCGTTGACATTTCCAGTGATGAGTAGGTTCGTAGACATAAATGGTATCGGATTCATTGTCCGGCTGGTATCTGTCAGACTTTTCCTCAGTCATTCATTGTACTAACTTTGTTCATACCTCTTGGCACTTACACGTTGTCCTCAAGAATATCCGTGATGAGAAAACTATCTGTATTTAATTCAATTTGTAGCAATATTTTGATCTCGTCTTACAAAATGTAATTTAGCCATATATTAAATTATGTATAAACTAATAAACATGCTGTTTAATAATATTTTAAAAATACTATATATTTAGCTAATTTGAATTAAGTATTATTCTCTCTTTTAAGTTACTATATTTACTCATTGTCAATATCAGTACGCATGGTACTGTATATGAATGATAATTTTAGATTCTAATTCAAACATTTTATTTTATTTACTTGGTTTTTTTTTTTTTATTTGTGTGGTATTGTTATGAAAGTTTAAAAAAAGATGCAGAAAACCTTTAATTATCATCATGACATTTTATTATAACTCTAGTAAGAAAAAAAACAGTTAGTTTTAAATAAGTCAATTTTCAAATACAAATATTGCTAAGATTTCGTTGATGTATCGCTTTTCTGTTGCATTTTAATATGCCTACGTCTAATGCCCTTATAGAAATTGGAAACTACTGAAAAAATCAAAAACATATTGTTTCTATCAATATTAGATTTTTATTATTTACGAGTGGTTACAGTTTACAATATTACTATGCTATAACTGTATTAATTAATATTAACTTTTTATTTTTATTTACAGACGATGAACTTTTGTTATTCCACATTTTCGATGTTAGTAAAGTATAATTATAATAAAACAAATTAGAATTATAGTACATTTTATTTTGAATGTTTTGTTTAGAAAATAATTAAACTGTAAAATTGTAAAATGTTTAATTTTATGTTGATTTTCACTTCAGATATATTGTATCATGTATTTATGAATTATATTTTTAATTACCAGTTTGTTCTTAAATACTCAGTGGTACCCAAGATATTTTTTTTCAGGTATAGCAAGACATAATTTGACCCACCCACTCCCCTTAAAAACTCAAAATTGAATTGGTCTTTTTTTGTTATATTAATTGTTATTATTATTATTATTATTAATGTACTAAGGTATAGCGGTATCATCAGGGCTAGGAGTGGTTAAAGCTACTTAAGAAATGACTAGGTAACTGAATTTAATCTTAAAAGTAACCTATATTTAAGTAAGTCTTCTAACAACTAACTGTTATTAAATATTTTTTTTTTGAATATTCTTCTCCCCTTATTTTCTATGTGTAGCGACTGTTATATTCAGTCATAGGGTTGAGCACCACTGTAAATACTATATTCTATAATTATATATTATGTAAAATATATTATTAATATTTGCACAGCTTTATTTATATCTTTTATCATTTATTTAGTAACAGTAGTAATAATAATTATTTATTTTTAACTAACATACAAATACGATATTTGTTACCAGATGGATGAATGATTGTATACATTTGTTCTTATCCTAAACAATCAACGAATAGTTATATAATTATACTTTTCAGTATTTTGATCTAGTTAGGTACACAAAATATTTTTATGTATGTATTATCAAATATTTGGATCTTAAACTACACGTATTAGAGTAAAAATGTACTATTCAATAAAAACCAAATTAAAAAGTTTATTATTATACTTAATGTTTAATATTTGAAGTATTATTTCTTGCATTTGTATACAATAAAAATATTTAAATATCAAATGTAAAAATGAAACACGTCATTGAACCTTTTATATTCTAGATATTTAAACTAGGAAAGTCGCTGTATAGTATAGTAGGCTTTTCGTCATTAAGTAGGCTACTGTAATAGTGTAATGCAGCGGTTCCCAATCTTTTTAGTCGGCGGTGCTCTTTTGTTGTTCTAAATTTAGTTAGGTGCCCCTCTGTGAATATTATGAAAAACATGATAAAAATGAACACTTGTTTTCATTGTTGACCGATTTTAACTACAATAAATTGTAAATATTCTTTTTCAACCGCGGTGCACAGGTTGGGAACTGCTGGTGTAATGGATCCGTTAAATTTGAATTCAATAGTAAATCATTGCAGACAAAAAAATGATTCTGAATGGTGATGGTGTGTCTGCGACTACTGTTTCTAAGAATATCTTAAAATGTATTTATATGACTATTATTAATTTATTTTTGTTACCAGTATTCAATAGGTTGAACTAATTTTTATCAAACATATTGCATTTGCATAAATTAAAACTATTTTAATACTTTATGTCTATATCATATATTATTGTTAATTGTTATTAACGTTAAAGTCAATACTGACGTAACATAGGACGGCGTGACAGGCTCGTAGTATATTATAATTTGTAAATCGCAAATAATATTTTAAGAACTTTATTTTAATTGTATAATCGATGTATGATACTATGACATTGTGGAAAATACATTCAATAATTTTATGGTAAATATACATAATTAAAAAAAATCGAATAAAAGTTTTAATTTTTATAATTAAGTTAATATAATACTTATAGTTATAAAATTATACAAAGTGTCTTAAAATTTGTTAGCATACTTGTCATATATATATACATTGGTACATATTTATGTACGTAGGCAAAATATAATTTTAAAATAGTGTTGTTTTTTATTCTTTTAAGTATTTAATATATATAATGTTATTTCGCTAAAAAAATAACTTCACTTTTTAAGTCAACTTTACTTACCTACTTTTTTTAAAATTATTATTTAATTAGTTTACTTACATTTATTTAAATATAACAATTTCAATTATTTATTTATTAGTTCAAAAGTTATTATAAATTTTTATCATAATCAATTTTGAGAACACTTTGCATAAATGTTATAACTATAATAATAATAAAGCAACAAGATAATCAACACTTTTCATAATGACAGTAATATAATATATATTATTATATATTATTTACAATATATTTTATCACAAATAAAAACTTTATACAGTATTTCTCTATTATACGTTGGCCTAACGTTAATTTAATGACAAAAAAAAAAGGGTCAAGCTCATTTACCTATAGCTTGAATGTTATAGGTTATAAGGATAACGGTAGGTAATCTAATAAAAATAAACACATATTAAACAAATAATAAATACTAATAGGTATGTTTAAAAAAAATATATGAAAAGCTCATAGTACATTGTTTATCTAATAAGATGTGTGTTACTATTAAATAATGTCTATATAAACTACTTAAATAATAAAAAAACACAAACAATCACATTACTATAGAAAATTGTAGGAAATCTAAAATTTGAAAATAATTACTTTAAATAGAAATTTTTAATAACATATATTATTGATTTTGCGATTCTATACAGGCGACAAAGTCATTGACCGATTTAATCATTTGGTCCCCATAATTTAAATGTTTATCTAATAAACGGTGTACAGGAACTTACTGCAATTATAATAAGGGAAATCACAGCAACTATATAATTTATAATTATAACTTTGATAAGTTAACAATTGTAATTGAAAAAAAAAAACAAAGATTTGGTAACTTTTCTAATATTTTGCTCGATCGGTATCAGCTTCAAAATGCTGTTATTAATATAATATATTTACATGACACCATATACTTACTTAGATATATACCTATCTAAGATGTATTATGCATATCTAAATTCGCTCATGGCATGTAAATATTTTATGATTAAATTTATAAAATGCAAAACAAGAATAGTTCACTAAGTAGAAGAAAAATTTCTATTCAGTATTTATTTACTTTGTTAATAATATTTTAATTCATTCGAGCCTGCCATCATTAAATAATTACATGAGGTTGAAGAAATTATATTTTGAGTTCTAAAAATATGTTAGTTGGGCCTGAATATTACGCACATTATAAGTAAATTCATCTGTTTATATTACATGAACCAAAATAATTGCAGTTTCCTGGGTTTTATAAATTTCACCCTGGTAATTAAAAAAAAAAAAATACAATTTATAACTCAATATAATATTGACGTCAGTCTTTGGCGCAGATGAATCTGTTTTTTAAATTCAATGATAAAAATCACTTAGATGATTGACTCTTTATTTCTTTCGTTATCATCACAACTACTATCTGCACTACTTCCAACGTCTTTACAAATCTGCATCTCAATTTCAGCAAGCCTGTGGTCCATGTCCCACCGTTGTTGAGTAACTTTTTTATTGAGGTACAAGTTTTCTGTTTCTACAGCTATTAAACGTTCTTGAAGTCTACTGATTTCTGCTTCTAATGCGGACACCATTGTTGCATCTTTACCTACACCTAATGTTTAACAAATGTTATGATTATAACACACACAAAAATAACAATGTTTGTGAGAGTTAAATGAAATCGATATAAACCTGAGGTTGTCGCTTGTGGTTTTTGAGCATCTTGAACATGGTGATGGTGGTGATGGTGGTGTTCTTGATCTAGAGAATATTTACTAGACAGAGGTGATTCTAAAGTAGCTGCGGCATTTGATCTATATCATAATAATATAGTTTTGTTATATCGATGAATCGTATTTTGCGTGAACAAAAATATATACACGTCGTAACTAACCTGAAACTGGGACTGGCGGTAGGACTGAATGAAGTCCTGTTATTGATGTTGCTGTTAAATGTAGCCGCTGGTCTTAAAAGACCTTCGCTAGATTGCAACCACATTTCATCTTCTACTTTAATTTGGCTTTCTACGATCCCGGGCGTTGACTTGCACCGCCTTCCGACTAATCCTAAATCAGAGCATTATATTACGCAAGTAACTCGTGAATAACCCTACTGCATAATACATAATACACGTTATGATGTAGGCAATACTTAACGTATTCAAACGATATGTGGTTTTCGACTCACCTTCTAGCTTATCGTCTGGACTAGGATCAGTTTTGTACTTTTCCAGCCGTTTTGTCGCTATTGCCTCTAGTCTGATTCTGGCAGTAGGGTATTCCTTAAGCACGTCCCACATATCTTTTTTTGACAAAACGAACAGATCGCTATAGCCTACTGACCGGACTGAAGCAGTCCGCCTATTCCCTGTACAACACCAAGTGTTATTACCCACACACACATATACAATGAATAGATGAAAACATTTACCTGCTGTTCCCATATTAAGTATACTGATTTCTCCAAAATATGACCCTGCTCGAAGTACGGCTAAAACCGACTTGCCGTCGTCGGTGACCACTTGTAGTTTCCCTCTACTGACGATATACATTTCTTTCCCAACTTCCCCTGTAAACGAATTGTAATTTAATCACTTTGCCAATGACGAAAATCATATTTTAACACTATATGGTTAATTGAAAATTACGGTGAATACCTTTTCTACATATATAATCCCCGGGAGAAAACAACACGGGTCTTAATTTCAACACCAGTTCACAAAGAAATCCTGCTTCCGTGTTTTGAAATATTTCTACCCTTTTCAGCGTGTCCAGGTGTACGTTTATTGCGATCTCAGCTTTTAGTTTATCTATAAAAACGATAAATTACTCCAGCATATTTATTTTGTTAATGTAAGTGTTGTAATTTTATTATAAAAATTAAAAACCAAGACATGACATTGTAAGTGTAAATATACTTTATTTATATTATAATTATAAGACCTTATAATAAGAAATATTATCGTTTTCTCGAGCTGTTTCCCATCTTGTATTACTGTTTACAAGGCTCCTCAATGTTATGTATTCTAATATTAAAACACTTTATATATTGTATTTTAGCAGTTATAACAAAACGTGATGTTACGTCTTCACACCATACGAATTTTAATTAAAAACAGAATAATGCATTTAATAACTACCCGGTAAACAGCTAATGGCTTTTTCTTCATCAGAACATTTTTGCGTTAACCAGAGGTAGTCAAACCATTTAATCACTTTGGTCTGCAAGTGATTTGGTACTCTTCTCATTCGCATGTACGTTTTAACACCGTCCAATTTTGCTAAAAAATAAAAATTGTAATCAAAAAATATAATTGAAAAAAAAATGAACTCATTGAAAAAAATGTTTTTACGATGTAATTCGTAATTAAATTTATATTTGACTGATATATCTATATAATAATAATATTATTATATTATTGTACACTTTACAAATGAGCTGAGTTGACTGAATTTTGATAATTATTACAACAAAATAAAGCTACCCTAGACTAATATTAATAAAATGTAATATAGTAAAGTTTACAAGAATATAATCAATAAACATAAGCGGAATGCATCAAGTAGGTAAAGACATATAATTTTTTTGTAATTTTTGTTTACTTTAAGCACCATTAATTGCAGGGATACGAGCATCATGCTTGATAACTAATTGGGTATTATACCATATGTCTAATATATGAATAGTTCATATATGAGACAAGAGAAAATAAATATAATATATATGACATTGTATATTGTGTGTATATTGTATATATCTATAATTATTGACATATAATTTTGCATTCAAAATATTAGTTTACATACAACAATGATTACAACTTTCCTGTTGTGCAAAAAAGGATTACACAATAAAGCCCGTCATCGAATTTAGTTAAATACCTTCCATGTTTTTTATTTAAATTGTATAATAAATGTAAAATATAATATTTAACTATATACATCTAGTAGTCTATCTATATGTTTTTTATGCTTTATTTAATTCAGATGAAGAATGCAACTAAATAAGATTCTTTAATAAATAGGGTCTACATGGTGATTCTTTTAATAGAGAACACTCTTTTTTTTTTTAAAAAGTAAAATTGGTTTTTTTTCAAATTTTCATTATAGATTAATCATTAATAAAAAAAAAACTATTTGTTCAATGTTTGGTTTAACAACATCAACATTTTTATAACGGATTATGAAGTTAAAAGTAATGGTTATCATTTAAAAACAAAATCTTGTTATTTGTTACACCATATGTGTGAAAAATAAGGGTTACGCTAATAAGGGATAATATAAAATACTAGAATCACACGAATTTTTAATTTGTCTTAAAAATTTATTCTTTTAGAAATAATTAGTGTTCACTATTAAAATAAAGTTGGATTAATAATTTTTTATATAAACCGCAAGAATAACGTGTTTTAAGAGTAAAATAATATAACGAATATTCACCTAGTCATCTATTCTGTTGACTAAATATAAAAAGTTGAACATATGTTAATATATTCAGAATATAGAAAAATTCGATATCTACAGTTAAAATGAAAAGCATAAAACCATAAGACAAACAAATAATGAGGCTCCGAGGCAATTATTGAATCGAATAAATAAGACAAATTCACTAAAAGCATATGATTGTTTAGTTTTGGAATACAATACAACGCAAAAAAAAAATCAATCAGAAATCATAGTCAACCAGCTGATCATATATTTTAGTGATTTAGGAAATAAGTGAAACTGTAAGTTTTATAATAAGGTGGGTAACATTAAAAAAGTAAAGTCTAGTTAGCAAACACTATGAAAAAAAAAAAAACGAGTAGATAGGTAGAATATTGGACGACAGATCGAAAGAAATACATTTAAAAATAATAACTTAATAGTTTTGTAAACATTACATGTCTTTACTTACATTGAGCAGTACCATCTGCAAAATAAAATTACATTCATATTAATAAAAAAAAATTATTTTTGTCGTAACATTGATATTTTTATGGAAGTATAATTTATATTTTTATTTACGTTTTACGAATTGAGTTTTAGATGAAAATCTATCCATCCAAAGCTATTACTTATTGCATTAGCTATCTAATCCATTTTTAAAATATTTATTTTACTGTTGCTTGAAAACAAATAATAGCTTTTACTTATTTGCTATAATCAATTATGAGTACTTGTATTTTAATACATCGTCCTACAAATGCTTTTGAATGCATATGTGAAAAAAAAATAGATTTTTGAATTTAGTATAATTTTCATTTATTAACACATAATGCAGGTATCTGGATCCTACAATAGTGTGACTATTATATTTTAGTAATGATTTGCATAGTATAATAATAATTATTGCACTTGTGTAGTTGACCAATACATTATAATATTTATTAGCAAAACATTTTTTATGAAAATCGTACATTAACATAAACATTTTTTTATTTTTTTTTAAATATTCGCTTATAGAAACACTATATTTAATTAAACAAAGCTGTAAGATATTATGAATTCTCGGGGCTCAGAATAATCATTTCGATTAAATATCCAAAACACGATACCTAATAATAGCACAAAAACACTCGGCGTTATGAATATCAAGCATCTATTATCATGGCTCTCTAAATGCACCGTTGTTGCGATCGCAAAGCTACGAATATCGGGCAAAACATCCCGGTTATTAGCGATGTTCACTGCTTGTTTTGGCTCTCGCTGGGAGGTTGTGTAACACGCATATAGTAGTACAATAAATAGCAAACGTGTGTGTGTATATAAAAAAAATAAGGAACCGGAGAGGAAAAAAAGAAACAAAATACAAACACAAAATCAATAAACCCTGCTGCAAAGGTTTACCTTAATTCAAAATCGTGTTGCGTGCGAAACGTTTCTTACCTCCACCATCGTCACGAATAACTATAAACTCCGTCCTCACACGAGCGACTTAATCTAGTTTTATTATGCATATAATAGTGTATACTATAATGAATATATATATATGTATATAAACCGGGTGTACGTACGGATTAAAATCAAGATTTATAGTGCCTCCTGCAGTTAGAGCTGTGTCTTTGCCTGCACGACCGAGTCATCGTCTCGTTCTATGCCTTCTGAATACGACGCGTTTGGAATAATATATTATTATACCTACCAATAATAATGATGTAATATGATAATTATAGTACGCCCGAACTGCGGTTATTTCACTGTTTAATATCCGTCAAATATTCATCGCACAGTCTAACAATATTATGGCCACAGTCAAGAAAAAAACGTACGTATTGTTAGTAAAAAAGGAATATCTCCTGTAGGTATATACTATATGGTAGTCATTTATATCTTTATGTGAGCGTTATGACCGGGAACTACAAACCCTATTAGGAAACTTCTAATGCAGTTACCTCAATAGATTAGTCTTTTTAAAATATTAATGCGGCTGTAGCCATTTTCCTCCAAAAATGAAATACCATTTTCTTCAAAATTATTCATTTTCTTCAAAAAAAAAAATAAAAATAAAATCCAAACCGTTTTCCTGAGTGTTTCCTTTGTCATGATCATAACTCATAAGAACCATCATAAGAATTGATGATAATTGATAAACAATTTGACAAACGTGTGTTTTAATTAGGCTTAATAAAAGTTATGAGATTGTTGATTGCTAAAGTCTTACTTTCTTTTAACAATACAGCAAGTACACCACACTAGAACAGTTAAGACTGCCGGTGTTTAAAATATCCGTTATTTTTTATTAAATTAATTTAAATATTTAGAGGAAAAAAGACATGATTTTAGTTCAAAAAAAATGTTTTGAAGAAAATAAAAACTATTTTTTTTGTGGAAAAAAATGAACAGTAGAGGAATTACAGTAGGTATCTAATTCTTGGAGAAAAATGGTCCCACAATAAAAGTAAACAAATTATACTTAAACGTTAACGGTAGATGAAAAAACAACGGTTAAAACTATAGACAAAATTAAATGAAATAAAAACAATATGGCACAACCCTGGAATTAAAAGAAAAGAAAAAACAATAATGAACTACCTATCATACATACTACATAGGACATCACACATTCATACACACAGCTACTTGATGACCAAATAAGAAACTTCTACATGTGTATCATGTAGAGTTCAACACACTATTAACACATTATTACAGAATTCCTTCAACATGAGAAAACAAGAACAACTGAAAAGAACATGAATTATTATGATAAATTAAAATATTATGAAGTGGTTGTTTGGAATATTATGTAGATATTATAATATATATATATATATAGATTCAAAGAATAATATTGTTGTATCTACACTATATTAATTTTACTGTGAATGACACCAATGTGTTTAAATCGCCCTTTTACAATTATTAAAGTTCTGTGTTCAATAAAATAATACACTTATAACTTTATAAGTTAAATTTAAATTAACATATTTACCAAATAATATTATTACTTTGTGTTATGTTACTTTTAGCAACATTCACTCGTTATAGGTCTAAACGATAATCTATTGATAGAAAAACAAATATTATTAGAAATAAAATAAACAATACAGAATAGCAAACATATTATTTTACTTCGTATAAATTATTACTATTATTGTAGGTTATGAATATATGTGCAGATATGTACAAGTTATATATTTATTGTAATGTATTCAAGGTTTAAAATAAAAATACGTTTGTGTACACATTACTGTTTTGGAATTGAAAATATTATGAACAATTTTGTTGTAAGTATAATAAAATGAGCGTTTATAGTTTTTATAATTTTTCAAGCGTTTCAATTGGAAAAAAAAAACATTTTATGATCAGTGTGCTTGGAAATACGAAAATGATTAAAAGCTTTTGAAAACCCTTTTGCGGACCATTAAGCCTCAACTTTTATAATGCGTTTTTGTGACGACGATCATTACTTAGCCTCATATTAATGTGCTCTAATATAGGAAACTTATCGTTTTTTGAGCACAGAGTATCTATATTTTGTAATGAGAATTAATCATACAAATTTAATTTTTAGTTTCACAATATTTATTGAAAAAATTTACATTTTTAATAAAAATGAAAGGTTTTATTCATTTTTTAAGACGATAAATAAGCCATTTTTGTATTCAATAAGTATTAAGTATAAAGTACAACATGATTTTATTTTTGAAAATTAAATGATCATAATATTTGTTAATATAATATTATGCTTTAATTAAAGTAGTACAGGTATTACAGGTAATGTAACTAAGTGTAGAGTGTTTACGCATTACACTGTAATCTAACATTACCTTTGGCTTTATTAATAACTATTAATTTTTATATAAGACAATATTGTCATTAATTATTTTTCAAGGATCATGTGCTTGTAATATACATCTAGGTAACTACAATGAACTAAAAATTGTTTTATAATTTGATCACAATTTCAAGCAGCCTTTTTGTCTAGGTACCGGTTTTCCTATTGGTCTTTGATGTGTATTTATAATGACAACGATTATCATACAATTGTCAAGTTACTATTAAATAAAATGAAAAATTAATTTTTTTTTTTTATTAAAAAAGTTGATTTCTGTGGTCGAACTAAAACACGCCACTGACGTATACTGTAAAAAGTATTAAATTTCAGACAGAATAATAACATAATGTTGTTACCTTGGAATTCTTTGCGGCCTGCGCTCACGCTCACCACTATACTCGCCACGTGGCCGAGAACGGTTGCGAACAGAAGAAGACCGAACAACAACTGGCATATGACGAACGCGTACTCGCCATTACTCCTGGGCTTGGGCAAGTCACCGATGGTGGTCAACGCCAGCGTGCACCAATAGTAGCTTTGCAGGTACCGCTTAACCGTGTCCGTCTCCTCGGTGTCCGAGTCTGTGTATACCCAGTTCTTGCTACCGAACCCGTTGTTTTTGTAGATTATGTGATATAGACACCCGTTCCAGTGAAATATCACCAGCAGGTAGTGGATGAGGCTACCGGATCGGATGAGGTTCGGGTAATTGGTGTGCCGTTCGGTCCGGTCCATGAACGCCCAGAACCGGTAGATCTTCACTATCCGAAATGATCGGAGGATGGAGTTGAACCCTATGGACAAATAGAGGAAGTCTAAAGGCAACAGGCATAGGCAGTCTATGTAGAACGTAGTCGAGTTCATGTAGTGGTTGCGCAGTTTGGCGGCGTCCGTCTGCAACACGCCGTCCTCCAGGTAACCCGTGCGGAAATGAAACAATATGTCGATCACGTAAAGCAGATCACATATATAGTCCAAACAAAACCAAACCACGATCGTGTTACCTGTGATAAATATTCGTTTGATAGGTTTTATTATTATATTGTTTTTCTGGGTCATTGTGGTGTTCAGTACGACTACAACAGAAATACGTTTGGCATTGAAGGAGCGACGAAACACTGATTACAGTCACTCCTGTTATGTGCATGGCATGTTAATGTATCTCAATGTACTCAAGTGCACCTATGAATCGGTAACTAAGGGATCAAAATATTACACTGCACAAGAACGTGTCTATAACGGCATTTGTATCAAACCAAACTAATGATCCAATAAAATGCAAAGCCACTGGAAATCATTCGGCACTGAACGAAGTTGGAACACAATGAATACATGGTTTGATCTTTTTATTTTTAAAAATGCTGCATTCAGTGTCAAATCAAAATTTAAGTTATGCAATTAGTATAAAGAAGTTTAGCATTGTTCCACCATTTTAGTTAAACTTTTGACACATTCTTGACAGGTTATCAAGTGTGCGAGTTAAAAAACAAAAGAGAGAATGGCTTTCAAATAAATTCATCAATATAATACATATTATAATATTTTATTATACATGTACTAAAATTAAATATTATTTAGAAATTAAAAAAAAAAAAAAAAAAACGAAAAAATTAATTTTTTTGTTAAAATATTTTTACATTTTGTAGTAACACCGGTTAAAAACGAAAACGAAATATTATTATTTATATAATCATATTTAATATAACTATGTATACAGTAGTGTGGTGGGTATTTAATTTTATCAGTGCTTAATAGTTAGTATTTCTTACAAGCTATTGAGAGTTGTGTTTGCGTTAATGTACATTTTGATTACAGATGATGGAACCAGGCATAATATTTTAATGTATATAATACTATCTTGTTCTTTATTTGATTGAAATGTCACTTATGGACACGAATTGTATCATTGTAATCGGTTACCCACAAAGATATTTTTTTAATTACGTAAATACAAAGTAGGTAAAATGCAGTTTACCACTGCATCTAAAGTTAGTTTTTATAGACTAGATAATCATGTTTTTTTGGGTATTACAAATCTAAGCCTTACTCGGTCTAAAATTAAGTCCTGTGTGCTGCTGAAAAACTATTATGAAATAGATTTTGTATCGAGAATAAGCGTCAGCAGTGTTTCAATATAATACACTTGTGAGTAATGTACCGAACAGAAAAAATATATTCTACAGCCGTTACCAATCTACCTAAGTCGTAAGTATTATTGTATACGCACTCGGACGTCGATTTGACTTATTTTTGGAACACTATTTCATCGGATGACCAATACGGTTTTACGTGAAAATTGTTTTCCTTGGCTACACTTATTCTATATGCGGGTAATATTCTCTGAACGGGGGTTGGATATCATAACCTTGGCATATTACTTAGGCATCGCTCGATCAACGTTAAGAATTGACAGAGTGCGACTTACGGTTGATTTCGCTGAACGCGAACCGATAGATGATCACCCAGAAGTTGTAGAGGAACGCCATGGACACAACCATGTTCCAATAGTAGCAGAGCTGCCCGGCGGGGTCAAACACAAACGACCACCGTATGCCCTTGACTCGGTCAGACGTCCGGTCTCTGTACTGCCGGGGACCGCCGTTCTTCTGCCGGCCGCCGTCGAAGCAGATGGAACCGCGGGCGTTGTTGTACGATGCTCTACCAGTCGTGGTGCCTCCACCAGCGCCGTCGGCTCCGCCGCCGCCACTTGACGCCGCCGCCGCCGCCGCACCGGAAGTACTTCCGCTCCCGGCGTTACCCCCGTCGCCGCCTCTGCCGCCACCGTCGCCCACCCCAGCGCCGGTGCCATCAAAGTTGACCCGGCTCGGACGGTGCTGCCCGGAGGACGATTTGCCTCCCGCCTTGGCCGCTATGTCCGAATCCGAGCTGGCTATGCCACCTGGCAGACAACTGCTCGTCTGGTTTGTGTAAACCGGCGTCAACGAGTCTCGGGAGTGGGAGAAACAAGTCTGCGTATACACAACGGGTCAACCATTAAAATAAATCTGACATTAGCTTATCTCTAAACGCGATGTGATTAGGGACAAATGGACGCCACGCCATTTAGACGTGCAACTGTCACTTAGACACAACTGTTAGATGTAAAAAATAACGGACCCTCCACGAAACATTAAAAAAAAAAAAACTATGCAAATAATTAGCATGCATTTGCACGAAAATTTTTAGAAATTTTACTATCCGTATTCACAAGTCAACTATTAGAGTACCACGAGGGGTAACACTATGGTAACACTATGTGAAATATTATTATATTTCTAAGATTATTTTTAAACTAAACATTAAGACATATAAGCATTTGCACAACTGTAGCCAATGTTGACAACATGTCATAATTTATTGAAGAAAGTGCGTTTTCCTATTTCATCAGTTACCTGCAGATCTTTTCCGTATTATGGAAGAATTGAAATTCATACAATTGTTTTTTTTTTACCGAATACTAACACGTAATTGTCATGATTTTACACGACAATCGCCGATGTCCAAATGTCATAATCTTTCGAATCATAATTTTCCGAGGAAAAGTTTACTTGTTTCTATTACCACAGCCTCAACTGTAAAGAAGTAACATCGGACAAAATTGCGAATAGGTATATGTTTATGGAGAAATATGATTGTAGAACGAAAAAATTAGATTATATTATTTTGTAAATGGTTCCTTGCGTGTAGGCATAATACGTACGCAATACACGTTTTCAAACATAATTTATTAAATGTGACAATGTTGCCATGGACAATATATTTTGTTAACAAAAATCGACTACGTACGGGCAACAGGCCAAATGTATATTAAGGCGGGAACACAGCTACGTCGTCTATCGTGTCGTGTTCAAAATTTGGGATCAGTTAAACTCAAGACATTTTTCGGTATACCATGATTACTGGTTAGTGAATGATACCATGATTACAACGGCCGATAAGAAAATACGATAAAAGACACACGACACGACAGACGAAGTAGCTGTGATTCCGCCTTAATGCTTTATTATAATTGAAAGCTAATGAATGAACATATAATAATTTATTGTATAAAATCACTAACGTTAAAGAGTAATGATATTTTATAAGTTGATATGTATATAATTAGTAACAGTTTAATATTGTTTATAGGTATATTATGCTTTATAAATTAGTAGAATTACGATAAATTATAATAAATATATTAGATATTTAGGTAAATCTCACCCTCTTCCTTTTTTTATAATAAAAAAAAAAAATTTAAGGGAAATTCTACCCCTTTTATAATTAAATTATGCAGACAATATGCAACTAAGATTTTTGGAATCATTATATAACACTTATATGTATACGTATGTAATATATTGAAATGTGTTTCATAATAATAACTAAATCGAATCTTTGATATAAGGATTTATTTTGTGCTTGTGATGATATCATATCGTTTTCTAAGGTTATAGTATATTCATATAATATTTACACATTTTATTTAAGTAATAAAGTTAAATTAAGTTTAAATATTATAAAAGAAGAGTCATTATTGTGTCCGGTTTCTAATAATAATAAGTAAAATGAAAAATTCGTAAGATTTAATTTTTATATATTTTTTTACTACTTTACTAGTTACGCTTACCATAATAAAAATTAATATAATGTTATTATATAAATTATAATTTTATAATTACAATTTATGAATAAATGTATAAATACAATGATTTATAGTTTTGATTGTAGGTGAATATCTTTCATAGTATTAAGGTGTTAAATATAAACCATGGAGCTCTAGACCATTGCGTGTGAATTATTTAATGTACAGTTTAGTTTTCATAACTTTGTAGCTATGAAACCTTTTTAACCTATCTGTTTTATCTTTTTTTCAGGACCACGCGATCTAATATAGTATTATTATGTGTCTATCAATCTTCATAATGTTGACCTATTTAGATTTTCATTTTTTATGTATGCCAGCTGGAAGAGGCTATTTTTACATTAAATTAGATCCTTTCCTTTTGAAGAATGTAAATTCATTTTTGCTACTCGAACAAAGTTATTATAGACAAACCAATTTACTTATTTTGTAGTTATACAAAGTTGAATAGTCATGGTCACTTTTCAAAGTGCATGTTCTTATTCATTTTACTGATAAAAAAAAAAAAAAAAAAAAAAAAAAAATAGCAAAGAGTACTACATTTTTTACTTGTAGTAATTCAATCAAATTTTGTTTTAGCCCTACGTCAATAATGAAAACTGTAATTTTATATTACAATGTTAACAATACAATTTAATTATAACTAAAAACTAATTAGTTTCAATAAAATAAAACGGAAAGATGGCGCTGTTTTTGAATTAACTATTAAAAATATGCCAACGCGCTTAATGTTTTTTAGAATTAGGATTTTATTATACAGAACAACATCTTTTTATAATAACCAAAAGTATAGCTGATACATAATTAAATTCCAGCACAGTGGTTTAAATTTCACGCAATAACCTTTCATTATTTAACACTTTAACATCAATAATTAGTGGACTCAGTATTTGAAATGGGGTATGTTTAAATTAACCCTAATGGTATAATGGTTAAATACAATATTATTAAACATAGGAACGTAATCAGCTTATTCACTATGTCTGAACTTTCGATACATACAAATTTCATTAAAAAATAATTTGATGATACCTACTGATATTTAGATACGTAAACCCATTAATTTCCCATTAATAATTACTCAGGTATAATTAATCAAAAGATAGTATGAAAAACGCAAATATTTTAGTTAGGTATGCTACTTAAATTATTCGGTTGGATACAGCAAGAGGCATAAAATGATATTTCATTTTTAAAATAAAATACAAATTGCTATATTATCGTAGGTATAATATTGTTTGATACAATAATATGATTATATTCTATTAATCTGTAGAAAATAAACTCTTTTAGTAAATAGTAGGTAAGGTATAGGTTGAATTCACGTTTGAGTTGATTCGCATTTGATATTTCTGTTAAGTAATTTATCTTTCCTAATACAAATATCTTGAGACAGAAATAATTGTCTTGAACAAATAAATAATAACGCGTCTATGTTTTTATTCGAGTGGTCAACAAGAATAGCAACGGTTAATGGTATCCAGAAAGAGTGAATTCACAGGGAGAATTCATTTCAACTCCTTACGACCCTACACAACTCATTCTAGAAGTTATCCGGGCACGTACGTACGGCATCGTGTTCAGCTGTGGTAGAAAACGTGGTCTAGTAACTTATAAAATACATCTATTGTTCTCTTTTTCCTCCATAAAATGAAGATTTCTGGATTAGATTCGATTTATTCACCAACTCTTTAGTCTCTGGTTAAATACGATTCGATTGCGAATAAAACAATATTGTTTCTAGCAGGTATAAAATAAACACCGACCGTTTAATTAATGAACAACTCTAGAATCGGCTACCTACTATAATAAAACGCATTCTGTAGTTTAATTTTATTAGCTGATATTTAAATTCAAGTCGCTAATGATTTTATGTTATTGACTAATAAATCACGAACATTATATGATGTTCTCTAATGTCCATGTAATATTGTAATAAATAGTCAAAATTGTGTTCGTTATCAAATTCCTATTTTTATTTTTAAATATATACTTTTCATATTATTAAATTTTGTTTTACAATTCAATAATTAATTTATATAGAAACCGATTTAGAAATTTCATCGTGAACTATACAACGCGTTACCAAGTTTATCGGTAAATTAAATAAAAATCCCGTTTTTAAAAACCTTTTTTCATTAATTATACTAACTTTTTATGTATTAATCACTTATTATAAAACTTTAGAATATAAGTAAACTTAATAAATATATAAATATATTTAGTTAATATTTACCGTTACACAAACATACAGTTAAATTATGCATTTATTTAATATATAATTGTATTTTATAATCATTTAAAAATAGATAAAATAATAATAATTGACTAGTATAAAAATATATGAGTGAATTTTGATTAAAAATAATATCGTTCTTTATTTCTTTTTTTCTTTTATGATAAAATGGTTGACAAACTTACGTAGAGTTTTGAAGAATAAATAGTTTTTGGTAGTTATTATAAAAGTAATTTTAATATCAAAGAATTATATTTATTTATTTTGTATTTAGACATCTATATAACTTGTAAATACTTTTAAGTACCTATATGGCTATTAAAATCATAAAAAGTAATAATAATTTTAAATAACTAGTGTGCATTTCCGTAAGTATAAATATAAATACTTTGAGTGGTTGTCTTAAGAATTATTATTTATCAAAAAAAAAAAAAAATCGTAAAAATTAATGACTGACCTGAGGTGGTTTTCGACTTACGCCGAATCTACATCCTACCAAGTCGAGTAAGCTTTGACGGCCAGCAGAAAGCCTAAGTGATTCGACACTGGATTTAGTGCCGAATCTTACTGGACTTCCAGTATCTAATCTCGTGCCAGATATGCTTAGTCGTTCTCCAATTCGCCCTGTACTGGTGATTGTTCCTGTAAAAAAGAAAACCGTTTTTTTAAAAATGACATAAAATAGTATCAATTACAGAGTCGAATATGGTATAATAGCAAGTCTCTTTTTATTATTATTTAAATATAAACTAAAAAGTTAGTATCATTACATTAAAATAATTATTTATTAAAAAATGCCTAATTATATACCGATCAGTGTACTTAATAATTTATTTTGTACATTGTTTAATGTATACAGTACATTTAAAACAGTGTTGCAAATAAAATACATATAATTCAGTGTTTTATCATAAATGTACATTAAATTATATCATTTGTACAAAATTTGAGAGATTTAAAAATTATTTATTCTGTATGAAAAAAATGGAAATTCATTGAAAAAATTGTATTTATTTCGAAGAAAGATGGTAAGGATTCATATTTATTGCCAGTCGTTTTGACGGTCTGGAAAAACAAACGGATATGGTTTATGACCGTAACGTTTTGGACCCTTCCGGCCAAACGTTATTATTTGCGCTTTTCGCTATTTATCATGCTTTTTTTTTTTAACTTTGATCCTATGTTGTTTTCCCCTCTCATCCTAGTTTATAATGTGATTTTTTTGTAGTAAAAGCGGTGGCAAAAGAATCGTATAACGAATAATATAAAAAAGGAAATTGATCCAAAACAAAAATGAAAAATGCATAGGTATGTCTTTTTATAAACCCAAGGCTTCATAAATGCCAAGTTCATTATAAATACAGAAAACTCATAAAATTTTAATTAATCTATAGTAATTTATAAAATACAAAATTAAATCAATGATGTATCAACCGAAAAATTCTTGACACAATTTTTTTGTAATTATTATTACAGTAGACATATCAAATAAATAATATCCAAAACATTTTAACTATATAAAACCGAAAACATGTGCCAGATATTAGCTGTATAAAAGGTTTTGAGTGTATTTGGTCATTCAGTACCTAGATCACTGTAATGTATATGGTAAGTGTGAATTTGAACTCAATTAAAAGTCATTACTATAAGTTGTATACAAAAAAAAACGATACTAATCGAAGGTGAAGACGGGTGGAAATGTTTATATATCTAAGGATATTTAAAATAGATTAAAATTACATTATTATTAGTATTTTTTTTAATTCAATAAGTTGAATTCATTTTTATGAAAAACATGACAATTAATTTATATGTTAATACACCAGCTTATCACATAGGGTACGTGTTATATGTTTGTGGTGTAAATATATTAAAATTAATCGAAATATTTAGATTGCAGGTTTTTAAATGTTTAATATTTTTGAATGAGGTGCCTATAACAAGATAATTAATATTTAACTTATACTATTTTCGTTAAAAATGCATTCTCAATGAAACAAAATGTTTTTTTACATAACAATAACAAAACTTGTATTTATCTCACTTCCAAGATTTTTTTTGTTAATTTGTCCAATTATTAAAAAAAAATGCTATAAATTTTCTTCTTTTAGTATCAACTATATCTGTTTTTCTATCAGAAACCACACACAATATCAAAAATTGTTGGAGATTGATTGCTCTAAAATGTAACGACAGACACAAAAAACCACATATCATTGTAAAACTAAAACATTTTAAGTATTAGTGTTTAAAATACAGTATAATCAGGGTTGGACGAGTTACTCAATTTATTGTAACTGATTACAAGTTACAAGCTACTCTAAAACTGTGTAACTAGATACAAAATATTAGATACTTTGATGTAATATAACTGGATACAAGTTATAGTTACATAATTAAGTTACATTTAAAGTTAAAAGTTACACTGATAAATAAAATATGTTTGTATTTATTCATTTATTATAATTAACACATTTTTATAACAATAATGTATTATATTTAATATTAACTTGTGTAAAATATTCTTTACAAATTACAATTATAGTAAAATAATTTAATGTATTAAGCATATGGTGTATCTATATAATAAATTACAACGAAAATAATAATAGATACACATGATTATATTATAAATTTCTAAAATATTTGTCAATTGTCTAACATAAAAGTCATAAAATCAGTAGTCAATCTTTTTATAAAATAGGTGCATGCGACATGGGTTACTACCCATTAAAGTATTAATAAAGTCGATGGTATTTATATATTATATTAATACAATTTAAAAAGATAAAATTGAATTTAAAATTAATTAAAAAAAATGAGTTGTAATAATGTATTATTTTCTATTGGAATGAATATGATTTATTTTATTTAGAAAAAAAAAACTATTTTTTCAAAATTGTTGTCAGTTAAATTTCTTCTAGCAGGACAATGGATGAACCCGAAAAATGAAAATAACCTTTAAACTGGAGCAGAAGAACAGAGATTTGTATTGAATTTTACAAATAGTTTTTTTATTGTGACATAATTATTTAAAATCGATAATGACTTATTTTTATCATTAAAAAATTGTATAACTTCCAAATATGCTTTTGAATCAGCTTTTGTTTGTTCTTGAGATGAAAATACAAAAAAATCATCTTCATCTGCTTCGGTTAAAGTATCAAAAGTATAACAATGGTTTCCATAACAAACTTTTCAACAATATTTATACACAAATTTTGAATCCTTTTCTTATCCACATCATTATTTTCAGGTATCAATCTAAGTCAAATGCTGGATGAAAACATGACGCCAATGTAGCTTCATTTACTTCAGATGATAAGTCGAAAAATAATTTAAAACGTTTTTCGAGTGATTTTAGTAAAGGATCAATAAGATTTGCTGCGTAATGAAAATTATGTTCCTTATGTAATTGTATTTGAATCCTCAATGAAAATAAAATGGAAATTAAATTACCACAATAAACATTTGTTTCTCCTTGTAAATGGTCTAATTTAATAGCAATAGGCTTCATTAACTGAACATACTTTGACAAATAATCAATATCCACTTCTTTAAAATGAAACTTTAAATCTAATTTTTTGGTTAATGCATTTAATTTGTCTCTATATTTTAATAACTGAGATATTGAATTAAATAAAGAATTTCATCCAGTTATAATAGGGAATAATAATGAACAATTTAAAATATTACTGATTATTTCTAATGACAGGTTTTCTAGACATATTCCATACAGATGAACATTTGGCAATTGCTGGGTGGTGATATCTATTGGGAGTTGAGATTTTTAGAATATGATTGAAATTGGTTATTGCAGGCAAATTCAATGTATGAAAGACACAACGCATGTGACGAGGAAGTAAAAAAGTATTTGAATCATGTCCAATTTGAATAAACGTTAACTCTTGATTATCATCTTCTTCTTCATCTGATTCGAAAAAAAAAAATTTATAAAATATAAATTATTTATACTATAGAATCATGCTTACCTTTTTCATCTGATTTCTCAAAAACAGTTTTTAATTTCAAGCCAAATTTCTTAAAGGCTTTGATAAAATTTGACCTATTATCAGTAATTGTAGATATAATTTGATCACGTGTTAGATGAAATTCACTAAATATATTTGTCATTAAATCCGCAATTTTGTTAAAATTACGACTTTCCATAAATCTTCGACAGGCTAATATACATTCATGGCGTACTAATGTGTTTGGTTCTATTTAAAATAAATATGTTAACAAGAATATACATTTAAATTGCAATAGGTTAATCAATTTAAATTAAAATATTTATTATACGTACCCAATGACCAGTGATCCACAAAAAACTCGTATGCTTGGTCAGCCAAATATCAGCTGTTATGAAAACATTAATTTGTTTATTTTTCTGTAAAAATAATTTTATAGCATTCACAGTTGATTCATATTCTCCACTAATATTTTTTGTCAATTTCCGCTTTAATAGGTACAATTTTAACATTAAAATCCAAATCTAAATATGCTTAGTTGATTAATACTTATAGGTGTGATACAAAAAAACAATAAAATAATATATTAACTATAAATAATTTTTTTAAAATCATTATTTTTAACAGTTAAGAGAGATTTCACGCTGTTTACAATATAGTTCATAAATTTGTATTTAATAATTGTTGCTTTGATACACTGTTATTGAAATCCAGTTTTAATTGTTTTTGTTTTGGAATATCAAGATATTTATTTTTTTTTTTGTTGAAGAATGGGACTTAACAAATTGTTCAAACTCTTTTAATTTCCCTGAATGTAATCGCTAAAAAAAAATAAAAACAAATATTACTTATAGTAAATATTAAATGTATTATATTTATATAATAATATTTTGTATTTATTACAGTCTATAGTAATGTTTTTAAAAAAAAAAAAAAACTAGACTACTAGACAGTACCTTCACACTCATTTATGAATTTGAGTCAAAGTATATCTATTAGTTCATCTATTAGGAGCCAACGATAACATACATTTTGTAAATTTGTAATGTAAAAATGTGTAAAATATATACTAAATAGATAGGTTCTTACTTTTATATGCGTTCAAAAATTTGAAGTATGTTTGTATGAGTGGCTAATATGTTTTTCTTCGCATTTTTCAGCTTTACACAACTTACTTCTAGCGACAACGACTTCAAAAAATGTTCTATCCAACACAGCAGGTCGATGATCCATATTAGTAAAAAAATAAAACGATTCAAGTTTTAAGATTAGTCAACAGCACAATCACAAAACAACATAAACTTGTAGTAGATATGTATACAGTAACTCGTAATCTCGTATTGTTCTCGTAATAACGGTAATACTCATTTAGTCGTTTAATATCTTTTCTATGGTAAATCGATACTCACGGGGCTCGGGATTTAAAAAAAAAAAATAGCCCGGGGAGCCCAATACTAATACTAATTATAATCAGAGTCAACACCAAACCAGTACATCAGCCAATATCCATGTCCAAAACAGATGATTACACTATTATCAAGAAAAAAAGCCTAGTATTATCATACAGAGTGACGAGTGTCTATATTAAATATAATAGTTAATACTAATGTATATTATGCACAATGCAACTTTTAAATGTAGCTTGTAACATTCATATAAAGTTACAGGAAAACGTGTAACTAATTACAAGTTACAAAAGTAACCGAGTTACATAACTTAGTTACATGTAACTATGATACGCCCAACCTTGAGTATAATGAATACAATATTTTGATATTTTCATTAAATTGTTTTATTTATTTAAAACATTTAAATTATAACCAATAAAAAGAGATTTGAATTTTTGCTGATTTAAATGATTATGGGTTCTAAGAGAATCAGAGAATGCATTGGTTTTTTGTTTGTTATTTATTTTCTGATTAGTATAAGATACTGTTTTAAAAATGTCATTTAGAGTTAGCATAAATTATTAACTTAAGCTATTGGTGTTTAAAAAAAAAAAGATTTAAATTAATTATAGTTAAATGTTTTAGCTCTTTTTTTAAACATAAAGAAAAATTTACCTATAGATTGACGGTGAAATGCTCAATTGGTAACCATTATACGCTTAGTATTGTTATTATTATTTTTAAAACGTGGGTTTAATTTGGGATATAAATGTATATTTTAACTTGAATAATAGGACTAGAGACAATAAATATTATATTAAAAATGTATGTTACTGCAGTTATTTATTAATTTGCATTAAAGGAAAAAAGAATGAAGCCTTCTTAGCTATATATTTTTGCAGTAGGTTGGAATTACTGAAATTGATAGTCGGCCTGAGTATATCTTTGCGTTTTAGCCTTTAGAGTTTAGGACATTTACAAACTGCCAAAAGAATTATGCAGAAAATGCAAGAGATATCAAAGTCCCTATCGTAACCCTCTGCCAACAAAATCCTTATACATAAAGAGAAAATCCGTTGGTTAACAAAATGAGAAACCGTTGCCAAGACGATGTACTGCATAAAGATAATAACACAATTTAAATGTATTCAACTATATAGCAATATAAGAATACATTTTAATGAGTACTATATAGAAAAGATACGCTTAGTCAAGTATCACTGAAGACAATAATATCTAACAACAAATATTATAAATAAGTATTTGATTTCATACATACGCGCGTCATTAAACACGCATTAACGTAAATAAAATGTTAAAAAGTTGATGAAATAAATATTTTAAGATTTTTAAGTTTATTATTAATTAATTAATTATTTTAAAAAATGATTTAAAAAAAATTGTAAATCTGCAAGCTATCTCGTTATTTAGTATTTTTTTTTAAGTTTTTGAATTTAACAATATGACAACATTTAACATAGATAGTTTTATTGTTATTACTTTGATTGTAATATAGACTTTAAAGACTATAATAAATATATTTTAAACGCATTTGTATTTATTATAAAATTTGTTTGTAAAACTTTTGGTGTCTTTAATATTAATTCGTAAAATAAAATTGATGTGATCCCATTCTTATTGAAAAATATATATGAATTACTAAAATCGCTTTTAAATAAAAAATACGCACATCTCTCTACTATTTTAGTTCTGGATTTAATGTAAATCATCGTCATCTGTAAATTAATTTATATTGAAATACTATTGCTTTTGGTTATTTCAAAAATATTTTTACTTTTTTAGCGGAAAATATATTTATTTTACTGTTTATATCATATTTCGAATTTTGTATTCACACCATATTCAATTATTGTCCTTTCTTTGTGCATAGTAACAACATTTTCGATATCGTGAACACTGACAAAGAATACAAACGGCGAACGAAATAAATTGAAATCCAGTGGTGGACGTTAGATTAGCTGTGGTATGATATAGTGTATGATATAGTTGTACTGATATCTTCTACCAGCCGTGGTGGCATGCGGGGTAAGAAAGTGATCTACGAACCGTGTCTTAGGAGGGAAAGAGGGAAAGCTTAGACTTCGGGGTTTTGTTTAATAATATTAGTAGATACCTAATAACAACTCAACAACATTGTCCATTTTAGATTTCATATTTTTGCACGTGTTGCCAGTTTATTGTCGTTGTCATCATCATCATCGTTGTCGAAGACTAGGTGTCAATTTGATAGTAATTTTCTTATCCGTTTATATAATATATTACGAGCGAAGTCTTCACCCGATATAAGTAGCTAGTCAAGTAGGAATTCGTCGCCAAAAATTTGTATTATTAAAAAAAAGGCCATATTTTTTTCGATTGATGTAATATTATGTAAATTGACTGTTTTTAGTAGGTATTTTACAATGTCGTACATGTATTCGTTGTTCAGGAGATTTACCTGCAGATAATATATCGTGGAGGCAATTTTGAATCCATCGTTTGATCATAAAATACTGTTAGAGTTTGTTGTCTGTTCCAGTCAATAAACAATATGTCCAATTATATTAAAGGAATTGGATCCTGTTAGTCTGTGTTTTCTACCAACATAGAACCTATCTTTTACTAACTGTACTATGTTAGTTATGGGATAAGACATATCTGAACTTGTCATTAAGCTTACTCGAAAATTACTTTTTCACTTTTTTGAAATTGAATTATCAGACCTTCAAATAGAATTGATTTGAAATATATTTAGAATTTTAAAATGTTAATAATATTAAAAAGTAAGAAAATTAATTTAAAATTGTAAGATTAAAAAAACAAAATAATTAATATTAGTGTAGTGCGTTAATGGTACGTGCAGGAGCCCTCAGCTGTTTCCTTTTTTAATCTTACACACACACACACACACACACACACACACACACACACACACACACACTAAATCTGATTTACTTACTGCGCGCGCACTCGCGCATAGCAGAAAATTGCCTAGGTATATTGAACTTCTTAAAAACGGTCGGTGTACAATAGGACGCAGAAGAGAATTCGAATCGTTTTGATAGAACCGGTAGCGATCCCGATGAAAATAGAGGAAAGAAATAAAAAAAGAATATCGGAACAAGTAGTAATTATTATAAACACAATTGGCAAACCCGTTTGGGATACTACGAGAGGGCGTCGGTTCATGTGTCAGACAAATTCGAGATTGGGCTGCCAAAACGGCCGCGGCAGCGAGTGGTGGTTAGGTTAGACCCTGTGACGTTGCCGTCCACGCAGGTGATGACGACGATCATCTCCTACGTGGACACTGGAGTCGGCCGAAATCCAGACGACAGTCTAAGTCCAAAGGACAGGACGAGGCGTGCCCGGAAACTCCGCGGTTCGGAGAGGACACGAATACCTCCTCCTTGGGCCGACTCAGGCGACACGCTGGATTCGGAGGCACTCGAGTCTACAGATATATGGTAGCATAAATGGCGTCCTATATTTCCGTTGTCTACAACGCAACGGTGTCGTCCGGATTCACTGAACGTTCAGGACGATGTGAAAGAACGAACGTATTTACATTACCTATAGTTATATAATCAGTGGTTCTATAAACTAAAAGTAATTAGCGTTTTGGAGGGTGACAACTGGTAGCTGATAAAGAATTGTGCAAATTCAGTTATTATTAATTCTTAATAACAGTTTTATAAAAAATAAATATTTTTTGTCCATTTTATATGAAAACGACAATGTAAGTGTTTTGAATCCACTGTTTTGATCCTGTGATCAACAAAGTTTAAAATAATAACGACATCTTGAAATTGTAAACTAAGCGTTTTACCCAATTCAGAATAAATTTATTTATATATTAATACTCAATTTCAACATGTGTTGGATTGGTTTTATAATATTTGTCTAATGTCTATAGTCGTCCATACCATTTGGATTTAATGTAAATCACTACCAATCACCATATTGTTGACGCGTTTCACTACAATAAATAATAACAAAATATTTGTACATTTCTTTTGTCATAATTTGTTGTTTTGGGTCTAAGTATAATTGTAATTCAAGAATAACCCTAATAGCCTATTAATTAATCAATTATTCATCAATTATTGGTTATTGGTTATTACTTATTGGTAATAACGTATAACCTTTGTCCTATTATTTATAGTAATTATTACTATCATGACTATGTTTAAAAATGTTAAAAATGTTCGCTTATACATTATATTTATTTACAGAACTTTAAATTGTATTAATACATCCTAAGAGTATTATTGCAAACAGCAGGGATCCACTCAGAATCATTTTTTGAATCAACGATTTATCGTTGTCAAAAAATTTCAAATAATAATTAATTGTGTACTACTATCATCCTGATATAAAATGATGGAAATGAGACTATTATATATAATTAGGTATTTTTCGTATCAAATATAGCCACATTTTCTCGATTTGAATACTATTATTAATAATTTGACTATTATACATAAACAGTTTAAACCACGTACGATATGACTCTCTGTGTTACTAAATTCTACAGAAAAATGTGTCAATTTTATAATAATTATTTTTTATGTTAGATTCTGTGGAACAATGATTATAGAGTCTTACAAAATATGGGCTATTATTTATCTGTCAAATGCTTCAAATTTCAACCACTTAGAGGATGGTGTCTGGTAACAAATTGGATCTAGTTGGTACTTTTGGGGGTCAAAAATAAATATTTCCAGTATTTTTAAAATGATTGGACAAATCAAAAAAAAAAAAAAAAAAATTGTAAAAATGGGAATACAACAGTTTTCGATTAAACCAATTTTTGTTTTTTGTTTTAATTCAGAAATGAACAATTATAGATATTTGAAATGTTCACTAAATATTTTTATTAAAATAGTTCGCCTTTATTGATCTATTTATATGAATTGAAAATTTGTTTTCCTATACACGAAGTCATGTAAATAAAGACCAAAAAGCTTGAAAATGTAACACAAGGATTATCATAATATTTTGTTCTTATAATAATATTAAAAATACCGATGTTACATAATATGTGCAATACGTATATTATGTTTTTCTTGTCTGGTGGATAAAGTGTTAATGTGTTGTATAATTCCAATGTAACTATAAACAGTTATAGCACCTAAATTTAAGTGAAAGTGAACAGAGTACTCTCAAGACTTGACATAATATAATAATCAACAACGACATTTTGTTGTTGAGTAAAATGTTATAATATTTGTAACTGAAAATATAATAATACTGTTTATATAATTTGATATAGTTAAACAATTATATTATAAAAAACTTCAAATTTACTGCGAAGTTCAAATGTGGGTATAATACTTATGGTGGCTTTTACTATTTTATATAGTATAGATATCTATTATTACACTATAGCTGAGTAGTAAGTTGCTAGTAAAATATTTGATTTAGACAATCTACTCAAAATATGATATTAAAATCATCACAAATATTTTGCCACTCATATTATGTCGTGTAGTTTTGTGATCACTGTGTAAAATCACATTACATTATTTCCATTTTTACAGACGGTACACATAATTTAATGTAACGTAACACCCTATGAAGTTTTGAAAGCATTGAAGATTTATCTTTACAACGAGTTATAGTTGTTGGTACCGATGTGAAAAGTACTTACAAATCATATTCGTACAGTGGATTTGATACACTAGACGTCTGTCAAACACGAGTTGTATATCAACATTTTCGAAAGAACGTTACATTTTATAAAACGATGCTTTTGAAACAAAATTTTACTTATAGTCACTTAAAAAAAAAAAAATAATCGAAAATAGTATTTAAATTTATGCTTTATATCAATTAATTTTTTGTGAATTTCAAAACGTTATTTTAATTTGTTATAAGTTCTTGGGTACTTAGACAAACTTTATCAACATTAGTTCTAGAATTGTGATTTTGTTTTAAATTATGTCGAGATTTATTATTTGCATGATTAATAGTGGAGCGTTGTTAATTTCTCAAATTAATATTTTTTAAATTACATAAAAATAACAAAAATTGATTTGTAAAAAATTATAATTTTTCGTTTAATTATTTAATTTTGTCAAAATTTCAAATGTCTTAAGGAAAAATTTGAAAATATGTATTTTTATATTTTTAAATGACTGTAAGATTAAACTTATAAGGATTTTCGTATTATATGTGTAAGTATTTTGACCGATATAAAATATATCATCATAATATTATGTTACAGGACAACTAAAAATATCGAACATTTTAACTGTCTTTAAAGAGCTAATTATACAACGTAGGTATACAGTATGCCAAGATAAATATTTGGTGAAGTTTTCAAATTTCTATAGGATATAGTTATTCCTTAACTTAATGAATTAATACCAGAACATGATTTTGTCAAAAGCTGATGTTCTGAAAACATTCTTATTTTTTCGTTGATTTTGTTAGCTTTTTTCAATTATTAAAAAAGTAGTAGGTTTTCTTTTGTTGACCTCAACTTGTTCAATTTTTTAACTTAAACTACTTTTTAAGTTGAAGATTTAGGTGTTTATTATTCTTTAAAACGTAATTACAGGCAAAAAAAAAATCGGAGTCTAAAAGAGTAGTTTTTTTATAAACATTACCAATGTACAATGAATAATAATAATGTCACGACGATTTTAAAAATACACTAATTTAAATTAACGAATGAAGTGTTGTTCCTAAATTTATGTCTTCTGCGATAAGATCTTGAATTATAATAGGTATTAAATTTGGCCACTGTAAAATTATATAACAGATTAAAATTCATCAAAATTAAAATATTGATACCTATACAAATTTCAAAAAAACATTTATAAAATTGTTTTATAGTGTTTTTAAAAAGGATCAAATAAATTTAGGATTATGTAGTTTCATCTCCTTTCATATAAAATTAATATTCACAAAATGTGTGTTTTTATTATATTATTTATCACGATTTTCAATTAATTTAACTATAATTTTGATCCTTGCTGAAAGTAGAAGTCAAATTACATGCTCACGCATTTTGAAGTATTGAGGAAAAACGTATTTAAAATGTTGATCGATATTATTTTTTTAAACTAATAAATAAAATGTGTCTGATATTTTTTAAACAATTATTAAATAATATATTCATTAATTTATTTTATCACATATCTAAATCTACTTTCGTTACTTGTTTTTTTTTTAATTTAAACTGTTGGATAAAAATTTTATTGGGACCAATTAATTCTATGATAGGTTGAATATCAGGATGGATATCAGATTGAAGGAGAAAAAAACTTTAGTTGTGTCAACTTTTTTGTGTCTTTCTTCAAGAAAACTTGTTGTAACAATAAATTCAAAATTAAGGATTTAGTAACGAGTTATTAAATACTTATTTAATTTATATCAGTGTATTTTTTTGTGTCCTTATTTTTCATATTCTTTTTTAATAAAAAAAAATATTAAAATTTTCTTTTGTGAAAACTTTTTTGTAGGTTTAGAAAATAATAAAATAGGTGATGGTTAAAAAAATTATATTAAAAATGTTTCTTAAAGTCATATACCATGATAAAGTACTCAATGCTATAATATTAATACTCGTACAGTCAAATTATTCTTATTTAGATAGTTACAGTTATTTCGCTACTAACAATGTAGTTATGCATAAATTGTAATAACTGTATAACTTTTTAATACAGAAATATAAATAACTAGGTCACTAGATAATATTAAAGTGCAAGTCAAAGTGGCATTTTTATAGTTTTGATAGCTTAAATTTAAATATAGTTCAATATTTAGCTGAAACAAGAATACAAGTATCTAGTTAGTAATATAATACATTAACAGTATTCATAATACAAAATTGTATTCATTAGCTTAACTCAAAATAAAATCCACGTGTTGTTGATATTACTTTGAAAACAAATTGCTTGTTTATAAGGTTAGATATGAATTAACGTTTAGCTTTTATTAACTGAGACGAATTGTTCACAACAAATAATTGATACTACCTACATGTTTAATTTCAAGAGGATCTGTTTTCAATTTATTTCTTAACACATTTTCAATTGGATCGGTTGGAATCAGTAACTCATAATATTAAAATATTTTATCAATATATCATAATAAAATAACAATGAAATAAATAAAACATCATATTGACCATATCGTATACTTGTTTGAATAGTTTAACACAAGGAGTTCCATGTTTAGTACTCAGGCGAAGTGAATATTTTTAGCTTGTTTTTTCTTAAGTATTCGATAAAAGGTAAATTTTGAAAGATTAATATCATATAATATACCAGGTAGTGTTTTTTCACTGTAAATTTTAACATATTATTTATTTAAAACAAAGAACTAGAACTTTGATGATAACGGAAATTTATCCTACACCAAAATATTTCTAAAGTAAAAAAAATCACCTAAAAATTGAAAAATACCCCAATAGCTTATTATTTTTATAATTTATAAAAGTTTCAATAACGATTTTTATTCATATAGAATACAAGGAGAATATATTGTTATAAGTTATTCAAGTTATATTAAATTATTTTTTTTTTTGTAAATAACTATGAACACAATATTTTTTTCTAAAAAATAACATTAATATAAATTTTAGAATTTTTAATTAGTTTTTAAAGAAGTTAATAGTTAATATTTAAGTATTTATTTTATGAACTTCTGTAGAATTTGAATATTATTCAATAAATGCTGAAAATATTTTAAACGTTATTATTATTTTTTTTTATTAGCCTTTACAAAAATTTAGCTCAACAATTAAGTAAAACGTTATTTTTATTTGATTAGAAAGTAGACGCATTTATATTTTAAAATAAATTTTCTAGCAAAATTAAATTTAACAAGAGTTTATTTTATATTTATTTCTATGTTATTATTTCTACATATAAGAAAAATCAAAAAGCACGCTCAACTCCATTATTTTATTTTATTATGAATTTATTTAAAACATATGGTCGTTTTGAAAATGATGTCTAAAATTTGATGTCTATAAATTAAAATTCTTCTTCTTTTTCTTCGTCACATTTAAGAGTAATTTCAGGTTGTGACTAATTTTCATCTGACTCCCACGGCCAATAAATCACTTAACTGTGTTAATTTTAAGAGGATGTCTCTGAACCACGTACAGCATAGCTAATTTTCGTTCTACAGAACCAACCTTGTGTTGATATTTTTAGTATTAGAGTGAATTGACAAACTATTTTCAAACTTAAAGTCAAGAATATTGGATTTTTAACGATATTTAAACGAGCAAGATATTAGCGTTATTAAATTTTAACATTTTACACACTCGTAACCCGCATACAAACATCATATCATGAAAAAGTCAACGTAAGAGCACAAATAATATTATTAACTTTGAGACTGATATTAGGTCGATTCACTTTAATACTAACAGCCGCATAGACTATATAGTAAATTGTACAGACGTATAATACGTATATTACGCGGGATATTAATATATAATTGATGATAATCAACCCGATTCGGTGATGCGACGTGCACGCGGTGGTCATTGTGGTGACTCCTCTTGCCATTTCAAACGTTTATTTTTCGCGCGGACTCGGAAAAAGTTAACGACGCGGTGAATTTTTCTTGTAGGGTTTATATCGTGTGAAAAACTAAAGTAGGAAACCAGCAGTGTGCGTACGTGCCGGTGCCGCGTCCGTTTAACGTCATCAGGAAAACGAGTGTACGCTATGTACGTAAATTGTATATATATATATATATATATATATATATTATAATGGCGTGTACATGATGTAGGACGTACGACCGACACACAGTTTGTTGTTTTTGTTGCTGCTGTCGTATGTATATATATATATATAATGTCAAAACTCGTTGCCAAAACTTTGGTGCTGTTTTATATTATTTAAGTTACACATACACACACACACACACACACACACAGACGCGCGCGCTCGCGATTAATCAACGTTTTAACGCTCCTATCTATCACTTTTTACCCCGTTCAACGTTTCGCGTATCAAGTCTTCTGTCTCACCCACGCGGTTAGGTTGGGACGTACCGCAAATCCCGGGCATGTTTTATTCTGTTCATAAATCTGTGTGTTTATCGCGCGAGCAACATCTTTGCGACTGACGACTGTTAACGTCGCCGCTGTCGTCGTCTCCTCCCCTATGATGACGACGATTCAATTATTGGGGACGATTTGACGTTCAAACGTTATAACGCAACAAATACCCGATTTTGTCAAAATATAAACTTAAAAAAAAATAATAATTAAAATTCACTCTTAATTTTTATTTTTAACTACAGCAACATCAAATTATAAGGTGAATACCTCCTATTATTACATTTCAAAGCTGCTTGACCGAACATTACATTTTAAATTATTATTTATGGAAGAAAATCGGGATCTAGCTCCACTGTAAAGTATATGTTGTGTGTAATTCGTCTTTTACTTATTTTTTAGTCAAAATTTTTAATTTTATTAGCTTGAAAATTAAAAAGGTGAACTTCGTTTTATAGACGCTTTAAACCTTAAAATACATAATATTATGTATGCACAATTTTTTTTTCGACATTTCAAGTTAAAGTGTTGATAAAAATAAATATTAAAACAATAAATAACGGTTTTAATTATTTTGTCGTAATACAAAAAACATTCATGGGGGTTTGAAACTTTTTGTTATTACAGCTATTATTAATTTCTATACACAATGTATTTTTCAAAGTATTTAAATTAATTTTAAGCCATTTATACCACAAACTTTCGGCTCATCGATATTGACTTATAAGATAATAACATCTAGTAATATGTTATATTAAATAATAGTATAGTAAAAATATTACAAGGTGATTCACAAAGCTTGATCACAAAGTTTTCTTCAATAATGGTTATTCATAATCTGATTTTTGGAATATTTAAAGTTCATACTTTCAAATTCTTGAGATTTTCTTATACTACTTAAAAAGTGTTCTGTGAAAATACAACCTTCTGTTTTTTAAATGAGAACCTTTATTCAACTCTAAATTATTTAATGAATAATTTTTCTGAAAATGGTAACGTATCAAATCAAAATTTGAACGAGTAGTTTTTGAGTAATTTTGTGTACTATAAGAATAATAAGTCTAAGATAATGGGTTTGGAAGATATTATGGTGATTTAAACATTTTATAATTATTTCTAATTTATCAACATTTATAATTTATAAAAACCGGTCAAGTATCATAAAAACTAGATTCAATATATTCAATATTACATCTATTTTTTATTTTTGTATAATCATTTTTAAGGACTTTTAGTATCAGTATAAATATTTTAACTACTAAAATACTATTCATTAGAATTAGGAATATATATATTTTTAGAAAAATTATCCACTTATAATTTAAAATAAAAAAAAGAGGAGGATTTCATTTAAAAAAACAGAATTTTGTATCATCACAGAACACGAAGTAGTACCTACATATAATAATTATTATAATCTAATATTTATTTTGTAATGCTTTTAGAAAATATTAGTATTTCAATATTATACCATATTACTATTATGAGTTACTATACCTTATACTATATATCGTATTAATAAGATATTTTTTCTACGTCGTGTCTAATATTAATTTAAATACAACGTTTTTTTTTTTTTTATTAGAAAAGCACTGGAAATTATTTTACTTTTGTGGAACTAGATTTATTTTTTTATCAGAAAAGATATTTAAGTTGAAAGTTTAGGCATTTTTCTACTAAAAAGTGTCTCCAGACACAAAAAAAAAACACATACATATCAATGTAAAATCAATACATTTTTGCTCCACTCAGAATCTAAAATATGTTACGAAATTTTATTAAATATTTACACTTATATATTATTTATGCGACCTTCTCACTTGGAAGAGTAAAATAAATTGATTATTTTTCAATTTGAAATTTGCAACATAATATCTATATAAAAATACGGAAATATAATAGCCGAAAAATTTACAATCCTTGTCGAATTTGATTGTTGAATTTTAATTTTCATCTGCTTATTTTCCTTATCTTGTATTTTAATTCATTGATGATATGTTCACAGTGAATTCTAAGAGTTCCATATATCTTTCAATACATATTTAGTCGGTTAAAAAACACATAATATCATTGAATCTTTCCATCGATTAACATATTTTATTTATTTATATTAGTAAGTTATTATCACTATAAGACTCTGATACTTTTTTTAATTTTTCATGAACTTGCGACTTAAATTTAAAAAATCTAATTTTATAAATTTGAATAATTTCAATGGCTTCATCGCTAATCTTTATTGATGAATTTAATACTCGTATGTCGTCGTAGATTTTTATTATTGAGTAATTTTAGATGTACTTACAGATAATTTAGACAAAGGGAAATTTTTTAATTATTTTGACATATTTTCAATATCTTTGTATTAATTTTATTTGTGATTTACTTGACATTTAGTTTAATTAACTGTCAACAATGAAAAAAATAATGTATTTATATGAATTATAAGTTCTATAATTAATATGTTATATGCAACTAGAATATGTATTTTTTTCTTATTGATTAAACTATAATTGATTTCCCCTGTTTTAGTTATTAGCTCAAGTCATTTACAAAGATTGATAAAAAGTTCTAAAATTGTTTTAAAAATACTTTATTTTTTTTTTTTTTTGTCTTTTAGTAATAATACATTATTTATATTAGAATTAGAGTGTAGCGCGGTCGTACGCTCAACTGCGGAAACGCCTTGAGTGTACGTACCGGCCGGTGTTGCTAGTTCCCGGATGGGTGACCACCCGGGTTTTTAACAACAAATCCTTGCCACACATACAAAAAAAAAACGTGTTCCAACTCAACCGTTCCTCAACCCACAATAAAAACCTACAAACAGGCTAATGACCTCAGTAGTTGAAGCCTTAATTCTAATAAAAAAAAAAAAAAAAAAAAAAAAAATAAAATTATTTATATTAAATTCAGTAGATTTGTTTGTTTTAAGAATTTAATTATACGGGTATTTATATTTTGTTGCTGGTTAGGTACTAATATGTAGTCTTGTAATGTATGTTATTGTATGAACACTAATTTGTTTACTAATATTTATTAAAAAATTATAAAACACTATACGATATTTTTCGTTCTTAAAATAATTTATTAATTATAAATATCATCATAAAGTAGAATATAAATATATATATTATATATAATATATTTACTAATACAATTTGCCTTGTTGGATACTTATTATGTAATACATTGTGTATATAAGCTAAAATATACATCATATTATATAGGTATTATATTTTATAAATTATAATACGATATAATAAAAATTCGTATTACAATGCTTACAAATTAAAACTTTTCTATTTAAACTTAGGTACTCATATTTTTTTCATTCATCAATCATTTTTGGTAAAATAAATTGTTATATTGATCATTTTTTTTTTTTATTTAAAAATATTCAAAGTAAGTTTTTTTTGTGTAAACTTTGTAAACTGTTATTAGTTTAGAAACTAGAAAGTTATGTAAAAGCTATTTATTATAAATTTAAACGTGTAACTATATTATAGAATCTTTAATATAGATTGTATTGTGTTGTAATAGATAATGGTATATTTGTAGTATAATTTTTGACAGTATGTATTTATCGAAGACCAATTTATTTGACACGCCTACACAATTCCTGACATCTCATTTAATGCTTGAAACATAGATACATAATTTTATTAGTTTATGTGTGTTTATCATTGCAAAGTACATTATATAACATCAAACATTGGTAGGTGTAGAATTGCAACATTGAATGATTTGTAAAATCTTCCAATTCGTGGTTGATAGTCTTCAGATTAATTGGAATTCGTTTATAGAATGTGTTTAAAATTGTTAGGTATAACATATTGAACTGGTATCTTAAATGTAAATATACTCATCAGTTTGAAATGTGTGATTACTATTGATTAGTTAGTATTAACCATGATTTTGAACTCAAAATATATTTACACATAATTGCAATAATTGCAATTTGAAACAAAAGGAAAATAATTGTTAGCAATAGACAAATTCAAAAATATCTAATAAAATTTAATTTATTCAATAAATTCAATTAGATTTAGACTATCTACTTGTATTCATTTATATACTAATAGTTGCTGAATTAAACACCGAGGAATTAAAAAAAAACAACTTTTATTAAAACCCGTATTATAATATACGTTAGTGGTTATTTTTTCAAGTTTTCATACTGTACAATGACCTATATATTTTTTTAGGCAACCCTTCACACAAGAATGAAGATTAAATAACTTTTTACTTCTCTTCTTAAGTTTAAATTTAATCAAACAAATTTAATGTAAGTATTGGATAACAGTAGGAATATAGATACTATGTATACATATATTAAACAATTAATAATTTAAAAATGTCATAAACATGTGATTTTTTCCATAGGCATGTACACATCTAATAACTAACTCACTATAATATCTTATAATTTAATACTAAAATTTAGGAATTTAATTCATCTTACTGAATTGCCAATACTCAATAATAATCATAAATCATAATGTTTGATGATAATTGGACTCATAATTCCATGACATTGGTTTTATTTGAAAAATTATATGTTATTTCTAGAAAAATAAACGATTAGTAGGTAGTGCAATTAAAAGCATTAGTGAACATTTTTTTTTTATTTTACAGTTGAGAATCTATAGTACAGATAAATATAGAAATTGATCTGTAAACAATGATTTAAAAATTATATCATATTTTATAAATTACATTAAGTTAAAAAAAATTGAATTTTTGGGAAAGTTATCTTATATATTTGGTAGCAATTACAATATTACGTGTATGTAATATTATGTGTGTTGATGTTATACCGATTTTTATATTTTATAGTTTGTTATGTATGTTATTGTATTGTAATTTATTTGAATAATTATTGCGATCATAGGCAAATAAATAAATAGTAAAAAAATATATAAAAAATAATAAGTTTTTTACTTTATATTCTATGATATTACATTGACACTAACGCCACCACTGGATTTAAATAGAAAAACACTATTTCCAAATAGGTACATGTTTCCTTGTTTTCTTCTAATTATGGGTATTTTAGTTTATAACGTTATGTTTACAATAAAAAAACTTAGTCTTTTATAGACATTAAACCTTCTAGCTATGCTATCAAAAATACATAAATAATGTGTAATATTTGAAATTAATATAATGTTTATTATATACTATAATATTATATATAACATATGAGGAGGTATGATGCTAAGTAAATTTAGAAAAAAAACCTGTAATCATTTTTTTCGTTAAAACGAATTGTTTACTTTAATTTTTATTTTAAATTAGTTTTTGATGTGCATTTATCTTATTTTTTTTTGTATTTTAATTAATAAAGCTCTCTTCTTCAAAGAGGATTCAATTATAAAATAATAAAAGTTCGGGAATGATGTTTCTGTTGGTAGTTTGGGGATTAATTCAAACAAGCGATTGTCGTTATGAGAAAGCTAAAAACTACAATGAAAATACCTAGCCAAGATACCACTGGAACAATTTAGACACGGAGGGATAGCACAGTGCTCCTACGCAAATGGAAGAAGTAAAAGTTAACTAACACTAAGAGAACGATATTAAAATGAGCAAATTACCATAAACAATGTAATTAAACGAACAAGTATTAACAGCGTGTTTGCAATGCCGTAATTGAATAAATAAATCCACGTACAAATAATTTAAATACAAATATGATAGTTAAGTACGTCATTATATAATATGAGATATATAATACAATGCATTATTATATTATATATTATAAATAAAAATAACACGATGAGTGTATCTTAAATTACATTTAAATGAGAAGAAATAGGAAAAAACGAGTGATTGTTACTTAAAAAATTCAATCATTTTATAGATACTGAGCGGATTTGAATGTTAGCAGATTGAGAGTTAACTGCTATAGTAAAACAAACAATAATATTATATTTATCAAGTCTAAATTATACAATTACCTTATATTTGTTTTTAATTTTTAATTTGCTTGGTATTAATTTTGTAATTTATAGTTTATTAATTTTAACTTATATTTTTTTGGTCCTAAATAGAATTTGATAAAATATAAAGACTACGTCTTATCTTATAGTTTGAAATGCTATTTTTAACATTAAAGTAGGTTTTTATATCTTTGCAAGAGACTTTCTAACTGATATACTCAGCCACACTAATTTGGTTAATGTTTTGAGCGCATCGTTGGTCGTTTGTTAAAGGAAAGTAATTTGAACACGATTATTACGAAAATTAATTAAATTCCAGCAATTTGTTAGGCATTAAGTATTTAATTTCAATTTTTTCTAAACTAGTGATATTTCAAAAATATATACTTATCAATTTTAAATAAGTGAATAGTTGTATATAATGTAATAAAGGTACTATATGCGTATTTTCCTTTTTTTGTGTATATAAGTGATGCACAAGTTTATTGATTTATTAAAATTAACTCTGGAACGAATATTACTTAATACTAATGAATATCTCTGGAGTGTCGTTACTCGTCAGTGGGTGGATCTCCATTGAAGACATCCAGCTAAATTTTAAACATCACTTAAGCTTGAATGTATAAAAATTGTATAGATTTTTTGACTAGGACAACAATTTAATAAATTATAACGCATATAAAATAATAAAAAGTATATATACAATTCCAAACTCCACATTCAGGTCATACATAAATGTTACAGTATGGTAAACATAGTATATATTTGGTATATCATATATTCATATAAACAACAAAATAAACGTATCGATAAGTGTATCGTTGCTTATCATTAATAAATAATAATACTAGAACAGTGTTTAAAATAATGTTTCTCAATCAAATCTGTATCAATGCTTGTTAATTTTAATACATATATATATGTATATATATATATATATATATATATATATATATATATATATATATAAATTACGTATTCATAATACTAAATATAACACTAATAAATATGGTATTAAAGCCATTACGAGAATTTAAAATGCATATTTTTGTAGTTTGCATAAAAATAGATTGAACAAAGAGGGTTTTAATAAATTTATTAATATATTATCATTGAAAATGCACCTTATATAATGCTTTATAATTATTTTAACATTTTTAAATTTCTTTGATATAGAAATATCAATATTCTAAGAATAGAATATACGTTGATGTTGTTATTCGTTGCTTCTTAAACAGCACTATTACATATTTGTTGAACAAAGATATTCATCACAAACTTTTAACGTAGGGTAAAACGTAAGAATTGTAATTTTTTATTATTGATATTTTTTACGAATTTGATGGCAATGGCAATTAATAACATTGCATTTACATGTTAGTTAAAGCTAAGTTAAATATATTTCAATATTAGTACTTAATAAATATAAATATAATACAGTGGAAAAATAGTCATTTGATTAAAATATTGTATTTTTAAATTTTGTTGTTAAATCATTTGATTTTTAAAAATTGATTTTCATGAAATTGTATTGGCCGGTTGTTGGTCCGAAGGATGAGTCGAAATTTTTGCATATATTATGTCAAAGTTGAGTCGGATGCCCTGATGAAACTGTTGACATTCGTTTAGGATGTGTTTTATACCTGATACCACAGATCTCGCACATGAGTGTCTAGCCCAATTACGCACAGATGCAATCAAACAATAGAAATCAAAAATACGATACGATTAAACACAGAAATACGTACAACGTTACCGTTTTTATTGTTTATAAAATAACAATGTGTCAATATTTTTTTTTTACTTATGTAATAAAAAAAAAAATATTAAATAAATCACACATTTTAAAGTGATATTCCTAAATACTTAATTTCTATTTTTAATAAATATTTTAGAATGTTTATTTCTTAAAAATTCATTGTAAACCATCATGGTTGTATTAACTTTTTGTATTTCATTTTTATGAATGTTAGTTTCAATTGATTGAATTTTTGTCATCGTTTCAACCTGAGTTTCTTGCAGTAAAATAATCGCTATGCTTTACGATTAACTTCCCATACGACTAGTAAAGAACACGATTGACTAATATTCGCCATAGCTTTACACAGTATATGTAATTTAAAAATATTATTCATGGATACCTGACATTTTTTAAGAATATCATTATAGTTCATTTACACAATGACATTTTTGAAAACAAAAATTTCGGCAATAATTAATTTAACCTACTTTAATACTTAGGTATAGTAAAATAAATTATTATGATAACAATATATCATAAAATATTCTTGTTGATATTGGCTAACAGACCGTCTTGTATTCGTATTGCAATTATTTATCATTGTATAATTTACACCACTCAAAAAAATTATGAAAACGAAAAAATAGTTTCATTTTTACTGACGATGAATGTTTTATTCAATTATTTATTTTTATTTTGACGATTCATTCAATATACAAATGGTGTTAGTAATAAATAATATCATAACAACTAAATGTACAACTGAATAATGGACTCTTTGTGAAAAATGAACTATAATATTGTAACTAAAACTGTCGCTACATTGGAGCCTTATTTGAAATCTCCAAATTTATTGTCTTTTATTTAATATCAAATACAGCAGTCGTACACATGTCTAGATGGGTAATTGACATGTAATATTGTCGCCGTAACTCGTAACGATATATTAAATTGATCTGCTCATAACTGATAGGAAAATCATTTGAAGTCAACCTACATACCGATGTACCTATATTGGTAAAATTTATACTCTCTATAGAATATAAATATAATATTATTATTAAAAAAAGATATCCATAATAACGATTTTTATTTTATTGACGAAAACATTACACTAGGTATGGTTTATTTACTTCTAAGAGACATATAAGAAGTTAAGCTTTAGGCATACAATTTCAATAAATCTATTAAATTTATAATATTTTAGAATATGATGAATAATGATATAAGTTAATATTTAAAATATATATATATGGACGTATTACATATATATTGAAGAATACTGTAACAAATAATTAAAACGATGAATAAAAAATAAAAAAAAATACGAAAATCTGGTTAAATGATACGAACGAATAACTGTTTTCCAGAATACTATAACTGAGATGTTTTGTGATCAGTATGAGAATTGCACAATGTACACAATAGATTTAGTCGTTGTGGCACATTTTTAATGAATTTACCTCAATCTCTGTTCACAATTATTATTATTATTACTGGCCATTCAACATAATTATCGAAAGTTTGATGATGTAAGAAAATTAGATTCTGAAGACGCTTTTGAGTGGCCAAAATAAAAGTAATCAATGATCAATTTATACAAAATGTTTATCAAACTGAGCAACTAAAAAAATAATGAATTTTTTATCCGAAATAAAATCTAATTATTATCATTTAAGTACCTCAGAAAAAATATTTTTACTAAACCTAACACACTTTTTCAAGTAAATTAAGTAAAAAAAGAAGCAACAGAAAAAATAATTTAAAAAATACTGGCATTATTATTTATTAGTTTTTGTCCACTATGGTATTCAATATTTAAATAATAGTTATAAGCCAAGAATATATTTTCAAACAATTCAAAATAGGAAAATAATTTTGCCTTCGGTAAATTATTTCTCGGCATACGAGTATAAATACGGCATACGACAACTAAATATATTAATTAAAAATTCTCAACATTAAATTAATTTTATAAATTCAATGTTTGCAAATGTATGAAGTTTTTTCAGAAAATGCAATTACCATTGTTATATTTAACATTTCGTGTTGTACGGAAATGTATTAAACAAAAAAAAAAAACTATTTACTTGTTTGTTTGGGAACGAACAATATATAAGGACATGTAAAGGTATACACCTTTACAGGTCGAGCATGGAAAAAATATGTTTGATGAATTTCATACATTGTTGAGTAGAGATTTTTAAGTAAGTTGTAAAAAATTAAATTTTAATTACACTTTTTTGTACTTAGTTAATTATAATACTAATATCATATTATTTTTCAATAATTATGTGGTTCTAAGACTATTAGTGTAGCCCTAATTCGTTAGCTTAAAGTTGTACACAATTTTTGAAAACAATTTATATGCGAAAATTATTCTCATAAAATAAAAATATTTTTATATTTTTTAATAATGAGTTTTATTAGACGCTTATCGATTTAGTGTTGCCTTTTCTATAACTGTAGAATATACAAATGCATTACTTTATTATAAGTCGATGTCACGTTTTATTTGGCCTAAATTTTTAAAAAATAAAGCGAAATATAATTCGTTTATTAATAATATTATTAATGTATATTGTAAATTGTAATATTTCGAAAGTGTATTTAATTGTATCAGTTATAGTACATTACCAGTATGTAAATATCTTGTGAAATTACTTCTGCATACCGTTTCTTGGATGTGTTGTAATTAAATTGAATATGTCTCATAATATAAACGTATAACGCTGCCAAAATATTATTAAAATATCAAAATTTAAAACAAAGCAATATAAGGAACATATTTTAAAGCAAAATAAAACCATGACGATTGTTGACTTGCATTTCTTTGTGTTGAATTTGGTAAGCACTAAACTAATGATATATTTTATATTTTACTATTAGCTGAATTATTTGTATGATAAATAAAATATTTGTAATTTTGTACAGTTTGACTTATAATAAAAACCTAAAATATTATAATAAATTCTCTAGAGTTTTAAAATTTCATGTCCGTAATAGGTATCAATTTTGATTTTGGTCATTATAAGTTCCTTTTAAAATCCAAAACAAGTAATAATAAGTAATAGCTTATTACCTATTATTACTTGTTTTGGATTATTATTTTTTATTACTAATAACAGTCATAGTATTATTAATTAATTACGTAGTTATTGTATAATATATTCCTGAACATGTTTCAACGTTGTTATCTAAACTTCTAGCTGTGATATGTAGATATACGTTACATTTTTTACAACGCATACTACATGTTGTTTTACTAATGCTATTATTTTTTTGCGTATTCGAAAATTTCAAGATTGCACAAACTAATCTCGCATTATGCTCTAATAGAATTTTATTTTTTTCAGCTAAATTGATAAAATATATAAGTATTTTATACTGTAATCGTGGATTAAGTTTATAATATTTAATTGGTTCTGGTCTAGAATAAATAAATTTATCCTTTAGTAGCGTAAAACGGACCAAACAGTTTATTTTTTAATTTGATGATGGCATTATGTTCTGATGTATATAATAGCAACACAAAAACTACAGTAAAAGCACTGTAAATATTTATATTTATGCTACTCTGATTATGCAACGTTTATTTTATGTTTAAGACAAAGATGATGCTGATGATGATGACCGAAATATATCAACAATATCACTCGTTGAAATATTTAATATGTCTTTTTTTTGGAAAATACTTAAGGTAAATATTAAAATATTTTTTCCTTTAAAACTCCGTAATGATCGGGCTGATTTTTACATACATTTTTGTTTTTATTATGTTATAATATTCTATTGCAGAGCCAAACAGTGTTATAAAAATTGTAATTTTCATACACAAAAGTTTAAAACAATAAAATAAATAAATAGTATTATTTTTATTTTTCCAACAATTATAATTATGAATAAATCATTTTCAATATACTCGTAATAACACCAATTGTTCTGAATTTTTGTTGTTTACATGAATATTATTATATATAGTCTGCATATGATGACCATTGCAAATATTTATCATAATATTATGATGTACACAATGTATATGCATCATGTCATCACGTAGAACATATTATGTTTTAGCTGGTATCAAAATTTGGTATAGTTATTAACTTAAATAATATTGCTATAAAAAAATATTTTTATTTGTGACATATCTTACACGCAATTTAAAATTCGAAGTATTTATAATGCATTTGGGTATAAAATATTTTAATTTTCAAGTAAATAATAATAGGCTAATATTAAAATAATATTTTATTTTCCAGCATAAAATACAAGTGTAGTAACAAAAAGCTATCAAAAAATTATGTTTAACAAATATTTACAACTAAGTTTAATAATTCGTTATGGCATATAACGATATTTACCTAATTTTTTACAAAGCCGCAATTTTTTCAATCATATTTTTTTAATAATATTATAGACAACATTGAAGAAAATTAATTATCATTCACATCGTTTTTAAACTTATTTTTATTTCTGTGGATAATATAAGTTTATAATACTTGCAATAAGTGATGAGGTATTAGTAGTGCAAGTCGATTTTGTCACCACATTAAAAAAGGACCATAATCTATTCTTTTCAGAGACAGTAAATCAATATTTCTTTTTAAGGACGATTGAAAAATAAAGATTATTGGCCGAAGAAATGAAATTGTAAAGAGTTGAAGGCCCTCTAAAATAAAATATAACTCGATCACAAACAAATATGCGCACAATATGTTTGAGTTTGACTACAGTAGCAGCTCTACTATACGATTCTTATAGTTTTTGGGATGAAATTAAGGCGAAGAGAAGTCGCGTAGATACTATAGTAGTAACACGCGAAGGAAAAGTGATTAACGTAATAGGATCTAACAATCAGTTTTGCTGCATAAACGCATCGGATAAATAGTATTACACCGATTATTGAAAGCCGTGTCAAGTTTTTGGTTTTGAATTTTGGAAGGTTGGTACACGTAATGTTCTTATTAAATTAAATTGTCTAAAATAAAAAATGGGCTGCTAGATGAACTGTTTAGTGGGTTCATAAGTGGACCCGTGGGTGTAGCGTATTGCTAAAAAGTTATGCTATATTCAATTATAGTAATATTTTTTCAATCAATTTAGCAAATATATTTGAAATAAAACAATTTTGTAGGCACTTAAAAACAGTGTGGTAGATGATATATACGGGATAGAAAATTATAAGAGTAAGGAATGAGAAAATTTAGTTATAGTAAGTGTATGTGCAGAGGTATCTATCTACGTATACTAATGGTTATATAAACATGTTTGATATAGCTATGTTTGTAAAGTGGCATTTACAAAGTTCGTAAACGAATTTGTATATAAGACTCGTATTTAGAGTACAGAATTCAATACAAAATGTGGGTCGAAAATAATATAGTTTTTTGAATTTAACTACAATACCACGAATATACCAAAAATCCTCGTAAACGAGTTTTTTGAAGTACCTACCGATAAGTTTTATCGATCATACAATATTTAAAACGTACATGTTGTATATTGTCGATGGATTGGTATTAAGAAAAGCGATAGGGGATGAAAAAAAAAAAAATGAATGAAAGCCGAGTTCGTATATTGCAGCATTATTACGTCACTCGTCATTTCCCAGAAAACGTTTATTCCGGAAACGAATAATAATTTATACAACGCATACACTTAATATATTATTTATATTGGTTGGGAGGGGAATAGGATTTTAATCTAAAAAGCTTTTGGATACATGTGCTTATACTATGTATTATACTTTATAACGGTCATGGTATTGTATCGACAACGGTGTCGCGCATGACGAACAACAAATTCACTTAGCAGTAAGTCGGGCAGACGTATTATATAATTTACAAAAAACCAGGCATGAGTATCAATTTTTTTAAATCTTAAAGACGAATCGTTTGCGGAGACGCCATCCAATAGTAGGATAGTCGAAGTACGCTCTAAAGTTTCGAGCGCCCGTAATAATAATATAATAATAATAATAGTAATAACAATATTATTAATATTGCTCGATTTCGCTGGACGCGCACACGACCACGCATTTATCGTTCCAGTCAGATTCGCTTAGGCCCCACCGAAACAGAAACAAACTAGTGACTATAAAAACGATAAATAGGTGCCATACGTTTACCGAATTTCAGTCTGTCGCGAATTACTTCGTGTTGTCTTCGCGCGGAATCTCGTCCGTACGGACTGCACCGCGCGCGACCAACACCACCAGACTTTGCCGGTCGGTCCGGATTTTGTGTGCGTTTCGTTTTCAAAATATAATGATTGACGCACGTCGCCCGCCTGCAGCAGTCTCCCCGACGTCAACAGTAATATTATAATAATATACGTCCTTAGCGGGTCAAACCACGAGACTATTTACGTACGGCCGTCGCTGTCGACGACGCTATCGTGGGCCTGTTTGTCGACCTTTGCCACGATGGCGTTGGAGGCGGTGGCGGCAGCGGGTCGAATACCCCGCGGATCAATACGCGCCCACGTCGCCGGGGTTAACGTGCCCTATCTTTCGGCTTACACATACACATATACACCTCACCGCTCAGCCTATATTATAGTGTCACACAAACACACTGACACACACACGCACTGTATTCACTCCATATCACCACGTACCAGACGTTCTTTTCCTACCCAAAAATTTTTTTTTTTTCCATCTTTCAATAAACTATCGTCGGACTAGCTGCACGCGTATTATATAATAATTATAATCCGTCGCGTTTTACGAGTCTCGTCACCAAGGAACACGCCTCTCCTACCTACACAACCGGACCAAAGACGTATTATAATTATATAATAAAAATAATAATACATAATAGTAATGATAATAATAATTACGGGTTCTGTGGCTAATAAGATTGTACGACTAAAACGAAAATACGACAAGGAGAGAATAATATCGTGGCTCTGTTAAATCGCATTGCTTAAAAGGTTGTGTAGGTCGTAAAAATATTAAATAAAAAACGCTGATAAATAAAAAAAGAAAAGAAAAGAAAACCACGACGTCTGTGGTATACGTACGATAAATACCTGACGCAAATAAAGCCAAAACCAAAGTAATTCGTGCAATTAAAATAAATAGTAAACATTGAATAAAGTATTTAGTATTCGAATAGGTAATTTTCAATTTATAATTTTAATAGTTACTTGGTGAGCATGGTAAATTTGTCTATATAAATATAAACAAGTAACGTCTTGAAAATTACTGTTATTATTGAATAGAAGAAGTTCACGAGCAAAGCTATTTATGGTAAGATTTTAATGAATTTATTTTGTATGCCATGCAAAAATTGAAACAAATGATGGCTTAGAAATTTACGTTCACTTCTTTGGCCCGAAAAAGGGGGAAAAGTTTAGCTGAATCAATAATTTGGCAGCTCTATTATTTAACTTAAATGTGCAATTTGAATTTATTTTATCATATTTAATTGTAATGATGCTTTGTATATATAGAGATATATTGGTGACGGAGAAAAGAAAGTCTTCGGAATATGATTTCTCATGTAACTCTTTTGCTCTTTGATCACCCTACCATTCACCGGGGCTGTCGTAAATGTCTTTAGTGTTTTTCTGACGATTTTAATCTTTGAGATAACTTAACCCAATTGCTGTACCATTTTTCAGACGACTTGTAGTTTTGATACAGTTATTCAATTTCACTCCAACTTACTTCAAACGTCAACGTCCCTATCTGATGCACAGTTCACAGTTTACAATAAGATGCTAAGGTTACAATTTATACGTACGATTTCCCAGAAAAGTTCTTTTTCAATTAAAAAAAAAAACATTTACAATTAAAAATAGAAATAGAAATCAACTTAGTGAACTTCATAGTATGTATGTACTATTTTTAATTTCTGCAATACAACTTTGTTGAAATGTCGAGTATCGTCTTGAATGAATAATACCACGCAGAGGTGTACTAATGAGTCCCTTTTCAGTGCCACTAAGAAATTCACTATATAGTCAGGCACGTCAGTTTTACGTCATCACTACAAGAAAAACACTGAGATCAAAATACTTTCTAAAATTATTTAAAATTGAAAACAACGGTTAAGAAATAAAAAGTGCGTGAGTATGAAATTGGTCATATTTTATACAGTCACAAAAAAAAAAAAAAACACATAGCCAATCTGTCATGTTGATAAAACTAAAAGAAAATCTCATAAAGATGTACAATCAACATCGACTTAAAATGCTTGTCATCGATATAGTGCTTGAAAGAAGAATGTCATGAAATCAATTCTGTAGTGATCAGTCACCGAATAGATAATATTGTGTTCTCTGCCCATAGCATAGGATCATCGGCCAGTGTTGAAATTAAAAAAGTATATTCGATGTGCATTTAGATGCCCAAATTGAAGTTGTAAAAAGGCTTTTCGCTGTGTCCCAAACACATAGATATTTTTGACGATGATCCGTATGACCGTAAAGTGTCATACAATTATTTGACTTGATGTGTCGTATTTACGTAAAGCTGGTTATTGGTATAAAGCAACGACTAACGGTCATTGTCCTAATCACAGGATTAGAATGATCAACAGTCGTGCTGCTATCCTTTTGACCAAATTCTGTCATCATCTAATGAACCATCTGGTTGGATAGTATTGGAGATGATATCAACACAACAAACTAGTGGCAAACAAATATTTTCAAGAAGGATTACATTAAGATAATTATATATATACGAGTATAATACATTAAAACATTATGTTGTTTAACAAAGTTTTCTTTTTATTATATAATAATATCTAATTTCCTGGGTTTTCGTCCCAACTCATCAATGACCTCTTCAGCAGTTAAAGGCACAGCATAATATACTGACAACACGGTCAATCCATTTAATCTTTCCTGTGTAATTAATTATTTTTTAGCATACAATGCAATAAGTACATAAATATGGATTAAAAATTTAAAACTTTTTCATAGTATTTCTCAAATATATTTTTACTTTTTTAAATTTGAAAATAGAGGTACCAGATATGGCGATTTATACAGATCTATAAAATATATTCGTGGATTGTCGATCCTCGTGTTTGCGTTTGAATTCATTTCAAACTAATATCATTAATTAAGAATCAATAGTCTCTACAATAAAATGCGTTGTTTATATTATGGAATATAATTTCGAATATTTGATATCTAATAATAACTTCGGTAGTGATCGTCTACCTACCATAAATTTTTCGAAACCCAATGGTGACGGTACACTGCAATTTGTTTATCTTTAATTTTTGTTTTTTTATAAATATGTTATGAAAAAAAAATTACTAACAATTTTTAAATTATATTATATTTTATATATTTTTACGCATAGTGAAAAAATACCAAGGAGGGAGAGGGAGTTTGGACATCCAAAACCCTCCGTGTGTACGCCACTGCAACAAACCAACGACTGATAAGTACTCCCAAGTCTCAGCCATTGTCGATCAATCGAGACGCGTTCCTGCCACTGACGGTTTCACAATCGCTCTGTGAATAACGATCTGTCATTCACGCGGATGTACGAATTCGAGTACTCGCAGCTGACAGACTACATTGTATGGACTACGATATTTAAAATTATAATATTGGTCGACTAAAAGTGAAATTTTCTGCGTTTTTGTGGGAACCGACAAACCAACGAGGAACAAATAAGATTGTGTTTAATTTTTCTCACTTAAAAGATTTATATTTGGTAGTGCCTTATGTGAGCTAGTTTATTAATGAGTGACACATAACTCAAAAGTAAAATACCATAGCGGGTTCCGGGTAGCTTGTATGGTATGATCAACATTGAATTATGTAGTAATATATTTCAGACACCGTGTAGAAACATGATACACGATGATTTTTTTTTTAACTAAAGATGTTCAAGATTCTGAAAATTATTTACATTATTTAAAATGATTATTTTTTTAATTTTTTTGAAGCCTTTAAAATGTATACTAAATTTTATCATTAAAATTTTTTAAGTTTTTTTTTTTTTTGAACGACAGCATATATTTTAGTTTCATATTTCAAAGAAAAATATTTTCTGACTATCAGAATATAAACATCGAATTTTGAAAGTGTAGTTAATTAATTTTAAGTACTAGGTAACTATATTTCAACTTCTTTTTGATAAATGGAGAGTAGATTAACATTTAGTGGGATATTATAATGCCACTTCAATTAGAACATCTAAATTTGAACAACTTATAATTATAAATTAACTGCTCATTCAAAATCCAATTTTCGTATATCGAATTACTTCAAAAGATATTCTGAAACAGAATATGAAGTTAAAAAAGGAAAGTGATTATTCTAATACATTATATGAACTTAAAAATGATTTTAAATTAGGTAAACAATTATTTTCAAACATTTTGAGCAAAGTCTTCCCATTTTTTTTTAATAATGAATTAATTCAAATTTTGATTATTGGATTTTTTAAATATACTCAATAACTATATTTTTTAATTTTTTAATTTTTTTGCTAAAGAAATGTCAGCTGTGGTGATACAAAATTTTGTTTTTCAAATGAGAACCCTTCTTTTTTACTGTAAATAGTGGATAATTTTTTCAAAAATGTTTATACACCTAATTCAAAATTTGAACGAGTAGTTTCTTAATTATTAAAATGATTATACTAAAGAACTAAGCATAATGGTTCTTAAAAATGGTTTTACAAAAATATAAAGTAGATATAATACTGGATCTATAAATATTTATTGTACTTAGACATTTTTATAAAGTATTAATGTTGATAGATTAATATAATTTTCAAATAACCAAAGCACCCATTTATTTTAAACCCATTATCATGGGACTACTATCTTTAGTACATAAAGTTGAGTAACTAAAAAACTCGTTTAAATTTAAAATCATTTTTTTCAGAAAAAATGTTCGCTGAATAATTTACAGTAAAAAGCAATATATTGGTAGTCTTCACAGACACTTCTAAGTAGTAACAACATTTCAAGAATTTGAAAATATGGTCTTTAAGTATATTTAAAAATTCCAAAAATCACATTCTAGATAACTGCATTAGGTATTAAAGAAAAAAGCATGTTTACTCTGTACTTGGTGAATCACCATATGTATAAATATATACACTTTTTATTGGTTTGTAATGAGATAATGTATTATATAAGTACACAGCTTTGGGCGTTTATAGTTTTAAGTAAGAAATTTATACTAGATGTAATAAACCTATTTACTCGATATACTCTTTTTATTAACCGAACAGTTAAAAAAAACCGTTTTAATATTAAAGCCATTAATTCAAATAATTTATACTATTTTATATGAGTTTATTTTATTTTCAACGCTAAAGGCTTTACTAACCATGATATTCTAATAACAAATATGTGATGTTGACCATGTTAACGATTGTTATTTTTATTATATCAGATCACAACAAAACGACCAATAGTCAAGTACTATTTTTAGTTTTTATTTTTGACTGACGTTAAAGTTATAAAAACAAATATTTAGTGTGTTAATTATAATAAAAAAAATAGTTTTGTTCAATTAACGCAAATAATTACCAACTAAAAACAATATTATACTCTTATGATTCAAATAAAAACATCTTAGGTACTACGTAGGTACTAGTTGATTGATTTATGTTCAAAAAAAACATATTATATATATATATATATATATATATATATATATATATATATATATATATATATATATATAAAGTGTATAAAATTTTAGAATGTAAGCTTATCGGTGTCATAATATTATGGTAGTATTTGAAATGAAATAATAAAATATATCAATTTATTTTGATTTATTCGATTTTAGCACAAAGATTGTTCATTTGATGTGTTAATGATGTAGTATTTAATTTGTTATGACAAATTAATAATTTTGTCAATTTATTTACTTGGTTTTGAGAAACTTTTTATTTGAAACTATAGTTTTACGTTCAAAAAGTTATTGATTATTATTAACTGGGTGGTTGCCAAAATAGTCAGAACACAAAATTACTGTCGCCAATTCTGGTCCTACTTGTGTAATAAAAATACTGGTGACCTAAAATGAATAAATTTTGCCAACTCTGTGAATACCAATGAATACATTTCAATGTTTTGTCTTGATTTATAAATAAGATTACAAAAATATTACAATACCTATTATTTTAAAATTTTAATTAAAAGTTTTCCAGCTTAACAATAATCGTAATAAAATAATAACGTGGTAGGTAAATTTGGTTGATTAACATGTATTGGTCAAAATATAGATATAAATTACGATTAATTGTATTATTACATTATCAAGTTAATAAAAACCTAAATCATTATGAAATACTACATAATCAGGAATAGGTTTAACGTACCACAATATAGTGATAATAAATCATATTTATTATGATCTTATCACTTAATTTAACAAAAATGTTTTTTGAAATAATTTGAGTAAAACATATTAACACGATTAGGTTAATTATGCATCGAAGGTATTAAATATTATATGTAAAATATATAATTATAATTTATTTGCATTATAATTATCTATTCGCGAGTTAATAAGATGTATTTCATAACATTAATACTTGATACTTTATAATATTATCATATACTACAATAGGAAAAATACAGTTAAGATTCTAGAATTTTATTTTTAATTTATTATAAATCAAATTATGGAGTTATTAGTTTTAATTTAAAATATGCTGATAATTTGAGTGTAGGTGATTCAGAATCCAGATTAAGTTTTATTAACATCTACTTTGTTGTTATTTATATTATAATTTAAAACAGGTCATTGGTATTCAATTCTCACACAATAATAGGTACCAAAATTTAACGATGATAATATAAATTAAATGCACAATTTACAATTCAATTGTCATTTGTTAATAAGTATATTAATATTGGCTTTACCCCCACAGAACTAAAACGTTGACATATTCCATTGAGAATACCGTCTATAGGGAATTCCACAAATGTTGTGTGAATGGTTCAGAAATCTTTGACTATTGACTATCTTTCAAACGTAAATGACTAGAAGACAATTTCTGTACTATACAATTTACGGTTAAGTATTAAATAAATTATATAGACTCAATAATGGCTGTAAAGATACACCACTGTTGAGTTGAATAGATCAACCGACGACGTATGCGCTATGCGCAAACCTATATAACTACGTAATGAAACGAAAGTAGTGTTCTGATTGGTCGCTTTTGTTGTAATTATTACACTACAAACAATGAAGCTACCTTTATTGTTTTATTTATTTTTAGTTTATATAATTAAAAGTACCTAAGAAATAGCAGGGAATATTATATTATTAATTTGTTTACGACAGAAAACAATTTATTATGCGTAAAACTTTAAAATTTTAAAAACATAGGTGAATCAAAAATTACACACCAAAGATATAAAATGTAATCTAGTGAATGAAAAAAAAATATTTGTTTGAACACATGATATGCGAATTTACGCTAATAGATTCATAAATTATATTAATAAATGTAATTTACATGAGTGAATTTCAAACTATGTCTTATATTATATATTTAATTCCAAACAACCAGGATAAAGTATGATTTATATTTTCTATAGGTTTTGTGTAAATTGTAAAATATATTTTAGATTTTGCACATACAATACCTATCAAGTTTTCTCAAAAGATACGTTCCAAATGGTGAATAAAAATTAATGTGGACAGACCATTCCCAGTAACGTCCACACTACAATAAAAAAACATACCCTTTCTTTGTTTTTAGAATTTACTTAATTCTATGAGCTTATCAAGTCAAATAGTTAGGAATGATTTTCGATAAAAGTCTTACTTTAAGTTATAAAATCTAAATAAAAAAAATGAGTTAAATAGTAAATTAATCAAAAACGATTTTATTTCTCTAAAGAAATGAAATAAAATGTATATTTAAGTTATTTTTAAGACTTATCTGGGCTTATGGAATTCCAATTTAGGTTGGGGCTGAGCTTTTGTAAATGTGAAATATCCATAGCTTTCATATACTCATATACTCATATACTCATATATATTCCTATGCATGTTTTTAATATTTCACTTCAAAATTATTTAAAATTGTAATTTAGTTGATTAAAAAAATATAAACACAAAATATACCATAATGAAATTCAAGTTATTAAATCAATCCTCCTCTTTTTTGGAATTATAAAAATCCGATTTGTTGTCATGATATTTTTAAATAACACTTTACATTAAAGTACAATAAAAATTTTTCTATCAATGTATATACTGGCTTATCTATTCTCTAAGTAGTATCTTAGTTATAACAAAAATTATTAACATTATTTTTAAATTAAAAAAACACGTGATTATTATACAAAATTTATTTTATGAAATTGATGAATTTTATTATTTAATTTAATTATTTATTTATTCTATGAAATAAATTCGTGTCGTATTATGATTTCTCAACTATTAAAACTATACACGAACAAAATATTCTAGGCTAGTACAAATTTAAACTATTAAATTCGTTAAAAAACTATTAAATTATTAAACTAATCGAAAAATAATAAGCTAGTTCAAAAAATTACGTACAAACAGAAGAAATACGCTCATAGATATAATATATCATGTGATCCGAACCATTCTTAATTGAAAAAGTGTATTGTTATTAACGGTTAAACATTAAAATGTAATTTTATAAGAACAAAACAACTGAATATAATATGATTACCTACGTCAATTCTAAATTGTATCATTATTCGAATATTAAGTTTTTATATTATATTTATCAAATAACTGTTCGAAGTGTATTGCATTTTATGATTAAACCTAGTAATTGACGATAGATAATAATAACTTTTAAAATGTGTAAGCAATTGTATTAATTAATATATTATTTTTATTTTTAGCACTATATAAATTATAAGAAAATTATATGCATTTAAATAATTGTACTGAGGAAACTTAACATTTTAAATTATGTATATCAACTCATTTCGTTGAACTTATTTTGTTTTTTAATGAAAATTACAAGTTTCGGTAATGGAATAAAAAACATATTTGTTTAGTTTGGACATTCATTTTTTGTCATGTTACTTAGTGCTTATAATTTTATTTTTCTCGACAATTTAAAGGAGAGTTGATTTTTTAATTTTTTTTTTTTTGTTTAAAATAATTTAACTAAATTGAAATTACTTGTTCTATTTTTAAAATAGATATATATCAACGTATTCAATTATTGTTACACCATATCATAATATGGCTAACTCACAAATAACTAAAATTGTAGTCTAAAACATTTTAAATCACAAACAGGAATAAAGAAAAAATAAACTTATTAAATGGTTTACCATCCAACTAGATAATTTACTCACTTCTATCTTATGATCATATTAAAGCAATAATTTAAAGGCTTAAAATTAAAATATGGACAATTTAAACTGTATAAAATAATGCAGTATTACCCAATAATCGTCATAAATCAATTAAAAGTAATTGTAAAACGATGTTCCTTATTATTATATAATAAGTAAATTTAAAATAGAGTGTTATTCTTAAATACGTCCCCGCCTAGTGAATGACTTGAACTCAAAGTTTTTTTTATCTAGTAATCGCGTACTCCTTATTTCTATATTTAAATTATAAATACTACACATTGGGAGAAAAGGACCGATCTGTCTGACGGTTTTCACAAAAATGTTTTAACTAGGGTTGGACATTCATATAAACTTAAAAAAATATGGCTCAAACTACCAAAGTACCTATGCTCTTAAAAATTAAAAAATGTTATATTTGATTGTCTAAAAAATTTGTTGATAAATTGTATTCATTATTCATTCAAAATATTTATTATACGTTTTTAATAATAATTAATAACTAACAATTACTCATTTTTAATTTTTAATTTTTACTAAAGTTATATTTTTTTTAAGTTAAGTTATAAACACATGGGTAAGTTTTTATAAATGCTATCTGAAGTCTAAAATTAAAGAAAAATGATGTACTACAATGTAAATAATTTACAAGAAATTACGTATAATATGAAAAAGGTTTAAAAAAAAATTTGTTTATTCCTAGCTAAAAATGCAAAAATGTACCAAATAAAATTTAATACAACTGATTTTACGTCATATGGATTTATAATTTAGGCTACAATATTCACGACTAAAAGAAAAATATGTAGAATTCATCAACATTCTATCGCCAGTTATAAAATTTCAAAATTATTTTAAATAATAAACATATTTACACGATCAATTATTTTTAACAAGTATAAAATATAATTTTAAACACTTAAATATTAAGACTAGAAATTGGTGAACAATATTTTACTAAGTGATAAAATTTAATCCAAATTGGCCAATATTGTTACACGTCAGTATAAAAATCATTATTTTTAATAAAAACGATTGGACCGTTTGTTATATTTTTCAATCATAATATATTAAATGTTTGTCAAAAAAAACTATATTTTATGTAAAATTACAAACCTATTTTTTTTTCTCAATCACTATTTTTGCATATTTTAAATTACATAACAGTTTGCATCGTATATTGATAATCTATAAAATTGTTTTGTGAATATGTTCGAAACAAGAACTTGAATAATAATTTATTACTTATTGTAAAATAGTATGTAATATAATATAGATATGAATGTTAAATTCACAGTTATATTTATTAATTATGTTTAATAATTTCTAATTTTATTTACTAACTATTCAATGCAATTAGCGAAAATACGACTTTAATGTAATAATATTTTTGGTCTTTAAATACCTAACTAAATGTATGTTTAAATAATGTTGTAATATAACTATAAGACAACATTAAACATTTTTTAATATGGATTGTACAGATTAATACTTTACGCTGTAGCTAATGGATTCATTATTCAAAAGTAGAAGTATAATAATTTAATGTTGTTGTTTGTTAAACAAAAATAACGAAAAGCATAGTCCATAATAATTTCATGCTTTTGTGTGTATTGAGAAAGAACCTTAAAAAAATCGCATTTCCGGCTTAAAAACAACCATTAAACCACCTCGAATATTATTTATTGTTACTGCAAACAGTTATGAAGTAGATTGTGAAAAACACTTTGTTGTAGCCTTGTTGTAACCTACTTTAATGTAGTACGTCTTGTGCGATTTCTAGTAACTCAATGTATCTTTTGTGTATGCTTAACAAAACATTTGATGATATATAGATGCGTATAAGGTATATACCGGATAGTCAGGAACTTGTCTTGCTTAGATCATTTTGGTGTAGTGTTATGTCGTATTATTACATGTAGATACATGAATTTGGAAAGGTACAATATTGAGTTTATCGCGTTCGAAAAAAATGATTTTATGAAATCTCAATTTTCTCAATATCATTTCGGATCTTGAAAAAAATAGGTGATAACCAGTATAGTTGGTAATAGATTATCATAAAGATACTAATGGCCTGAAAATATATAATACTATTATTTTACTGCGAATCAGGTAAATATAAACGAATGTTCTACTTCCATTCGTAGCAGTGTTATATTATGAAACGTTTCGATATTTATTACAGCTATGGACATTTTTTTCAAAATAATAAAGCAAAACTCATGTTGCTAAAAAAATTATTAATATTTATATTCTAGTTTATATGGTTTGGCGTAAGCAGCTTATCTGCATTTTGTATTATGCTTTATAAAAACTGCTAAATAATGTGCATAATAATTATAATATACATATAAGCACTATACAATATGTTCAGTAGGTACCTATTGTTAATTTAATTATGTTAATGATGGGGAGGTTTGGCTTTCGTGAGGTTTTGGTCTAATAATAATATAGTTATCTATTATTTATTAATTATTATAGTATGTATTTAATTAGTTGAAACATGTAACTAGAATGCCATTTTATATATCATTGGCATGATATTTTCGATTAATAGGTACTATTTAAATATAAGTACGTATACAGTTGTGATTATTTATTACTTATTTAAAAAAGAAATCAATATTAAATATTTCCAATGTTATTATAATATTATCATAACTAGTCGAATTTCTTTACGGCCTTGCTCCAAATTAAAATGGTTTTAAAATGTTTTCAATATTATTAATATTGAATATACATATCTCTATCGGTCTAGTTGTTACCATCACCTTTATTATGTGTTTTACCGTGTTTCAATCATAAAACGCATTGATATTTGATAGGATTGAAAAATAAAACAATAATAATTTTCAGTAAACATTTTTGGTGTTTTCATTTGAATTTATCATATTTAATCTATTAAGGTAGAATAACAATGTGTACTTACCTAAATTATACGCATTTAATGATTGAATATTTCAAATTTCTCAAAAATCACTACCAAAGTTATCTGCTTCTTAATCACTCATGATTTATTATCAAATTCTTTGTTCAAAATAAGGCTTATGTTAGCAAATTTATAAATATTAGTTAAAAATAAAGTAAAAGTGTTTGGTTATTAAATAATAAATGTTTTGTTAAAATAATAATATGGAATTAGAAAGCCAATGCAGTTTATTTATAAAAATAAATTAATGTGTAATTAATATTAACTTTCTATTATAATGTACATAATTTAATTTTATTATACATATATATTATATCCCAGACGCATGTCTCGTTTTACATTTGTTCTGTACCGTCACAGAGTCCCACCATATAGGTATAAATATTTTTGATAACTTAGGTAACAACATATTTTATAATAATAATTATTTGGTTTGTTACATATACGCGTGCTGAATTAGTCTTCTTTAATTAACATAATATTTCATTATACGTTAAATTGTACACGGTATAACTGAATATCTTGTCTATCATTATTAACATCAAACTCCTCTCGTTATTTTCCCGCTTAGTATTAACCAGTAATTGATATAGCATTACACTGCATTAGTGATATATAACGTTTTATATTATTGGTAGTTACTACCACGTAACACAGTAACAACGTGCAGAAACTTAATGATATTTTTATTTTTATATGGTTTTAAAATATTAATATGGGTACTGAAAGAACGATTTTACCGTGAAAAATGTGTTGGTTTGCATAACGGATAGAAGACGAACAGTATCTGATGACATTTTTCTGTCATTACATAGCAGGTTCTGTTAAAATTCTCAAATTAAACTTGAAAATACTGATAAAACTGATAAAGAATAATAAAAGGGCTCTGGAGTTCTATTTAGCTGTGTAGCCATATTATGTTATATATTTAGGAACTATACATATAGTCGATTATTCCAATAGTCCATATCAGTGAGTGGTGAAACAAAGACACTAATACAAGTGATATAGTATACGATTTTACTAAATCTGCTCTATGTACATTCCCGGCAATCGGCTTAAAATATCAACAACAAATAAGAAAAAAAAACAACTTTCAATTCATTTTAAGCCTGCAAAAGCCCAATGTTTTTTTTTCTTATTCAATCTACTTGATACAAAAATAAGCTGCATAGGTACATTGCACTCAACCACGATATATGAAGTACGATTAGGTAAATGGTTTTATTTAATATAAATTTAAGTATTTGCGCGCTGTAATCAATACAATTTTTATGACAACGAAGAATTTGATTTCTGAAAAGTACACTTTTCACGTGTGATTATTATAGACAAAAGAAGTTTGTATCGCTACAGGTTACACGACAATAATAATAATAAAAAAAAATATGGTTTCTATAAGTCGATATACATACTAAACATTTCCAAAAATTAAAATAGAAATAAATAAATAATTAAAAACAACGGCGGTAAACATAATAGGTATATCACCCTCTGTGTGTTGATTTGTATATTCTACATTTAAATCTCTGTATTATCCAATAATAATGTTTTTTTTTACTAAACATTAACTTATATTTCTTTTGATTTAAGATATAGCATGAGATGTTTAAAAAGTACCAATATAATACTAAAGCACTGAATTTATTCGAACAGATAATAAGGAGAATGTTTGATAAATAAAATCTAAAAAAAAAATAAACATCTTTATAACTGCAGATAATACTTATGATATATAACTAAAGCAAAAATAAATATGTTCATTGTGTATTTCATAAACATTTGTTAAACATGAATTTGTACTTAGTTTTAATAACAGTTAATGAAAATTTGACACACGTAAAGCGGTAAAAAGGCACTTAATTACAAAATGCAAGGTGTGTTAAAATTTAATTTAAGAGATTTCATAAATATTCTGTAAACATCTAATAATTATTTTCGTCTTTTCCTTATCTTATAAACCATTGATTTTTAGAAAACATGTTTTAAAGTGAAGTAGTCTTATAATAACAATAACTTATCACTGATAATTAAAGATGATTACGGAAAATTTGACGATTATTTATAATATATTTATATTACCAAATACATTATAAAATAGATTAAATAAAACAATATTAAAACAATTACAAAATTCATACTAAAAATTATTTATATTGAAATATAAATAATAATTTTTTTTACAGAGTACCAGTTTAAATAATAACAACCAGTAACCCGTAAGTCAGAATAAATTCTTATTTTTACCTTGATCCAAAACGTATTTTTCTGTTAATTAACAATGGCAATTAATATAGTTAGCGAAACAACGAAATTTATGTTATGAATATATACAGTATTCAGAGTAGTGGTTTTAACGAGTCGAGTTCAATAGGGGAAAGAAAAGCTGTTCCACAATATTATGTACAATAAGAATTAAAAATTTACTCGTTGTAAAGAACTTGTTATACCTAATGTTTTTCATAAAACTGCATTGCGCTGGGTCTATTTTGTTCAAATTGAATGAACACATTCTGAAAACAATAGTCTTATAAAAAATAGAGAACGATGATAACGACAACGATGGTGGCATTTTCAGTTTTTATAACGCATTGTGTATAATATTATCAATAAAGTACAATAAAATACAATGGCAGTAAAATAGAGACATTTTCTTAATTAAAAAAAAATCTTGTCATAATGTGATTAAAACTATGCGTTAGTATTGTAGCTATACCATTATTATAATAATATAATCATAAAAAATAGAATTCTGATGCAGAGGTTACATTAATAAAATGTGGATTGATAATTAATTGTAATAAGTATATAATATAAAATGCTTAGCAAATACTATATTATGTACACAACATTGTAAGTAAATACGATAAATTATTATTATTTGTATGGAAATTGTTTTTAAAATAACCGCATCGTTTTATCAGTCAAACAACTACTTTTAACAACTAACAAGTTTCACTTTTTAATTGAAAATATTGCGTGTGCATAGTAATTAATACAACTATTAATTTTATTTTTATTAAACTCATAGCTACAAGTATTTAAATAAGATCATATCAGTAGCAGTTTCAACAAAACATCACGAGGAAGGACGAATTTAGTACCTACCATTGTTTATTTCATAATATTTATAATTAACTAAGTCCAACGGGAATGCGATTGTCCCTCTCAAAATCACCAATGGATCATCCGTAAACCCATCTAGTGAGTTCTAGCGAGGTGTATTAAATAATATACATTTATATTTTCTAACATTATGAATTTTAAAAGAACGATGAATTTATAACTGATCATAATTCATAATCTACTATTATTAAAATAATATTAAATATACCATATTAATTTAATAAAAATAAATGGAATGTTGCTTGTTAGTAGTTGCTCAAATAGAGAATACAAATCGTATAATAATATTTAATGATGTTTTAAAAATAATTATTATTGTTATAATAATATATACTTAATATTATTATTCATTTTTTGCAATTCATACTTATATTAATTGTTTAATTATAACAAAGTTTTAAGTCATTTTTGTAATTTCTGAATTATTTTTACCAAATGAACTAAATATTTTATTTATATATACCAAAATTATCTTCAACAATAAAAATTACAATATTTCCAATACCCAAATATAAAAGATACATTAATATTTTTTTACAAAACTTGTAAATGTAATAATATAATTATATGTACCTATTTGCACGCATTAGTTCTATCTAATATAGAACGGATGCTTGTATTTTTATATTACTCCACCAGTAATAATATTGTTGTGTGTATACTGCACCAATAATATGCTAGCGTAAACACTTATATTAGATTGTAAAACTTTAATTTTCTCATACACTTATATATTTCATCATACAAATAGTATAATTACTGATTCATTAGAGAATACGTATATGTTGTAATACGATTTATTATACGAATAATAAATTGTATACTTAATATAATATAATAATAAATTTAATTTATCAAACTAAAATAGTTGTGATAATAAAAAAATGTAAATAAATGCTTAAAAAGGTTTCAATAAGAAATTTATTACCTCATTAAAGATATTTATTTAAAAAAAATATTATGATTGAGTAAATACTTTTTCCTTTGTGACCTTTTTTTAAATTTTATAAACGCGTTAAATGTTCCAGTGAATTTTTTTATAATGTTCGTACTTTTATTATTTTCAAACTCAGAGAATTTAAAATAAAGTATTCGCATTTAAATTATTAGTATGCTTTGCAATTATTAATTTTATATTATTTTAATTGAACAGAATGTAGGGAAAATTTGAATGGAGATACGTCTTAACTAAGTGGAGGTGAAATTAGTTATTACGGTAATAAAGACGAGTTTATACGATTAATAATTAAATTAAGAGGAAATATTATCCAAGGACCCTATAGATACATTATACATACTTAAAGTAAAAAGTTTGGATGAATCAATTGCCTTGTTTTGGCCGCGGTGAAGATCATGAATCTTGTATTCCTATATTATAATATAAAGAAGCTGTGTGAGCTACTTGAATATGGGTATTTTATAAAAAGACTTAAAGTATTAATTGTAATTTCCAATCGCAAAGTTTATATAGTTTATGAAAGCTATGTCATCTTTTAAAGTTAGTGGTATAAGTTTTAAATGCAATTTCGAAATATTTTGAGTTAATTTAATAGCATAATATTAATGTTAACTGGAATTTATTGAAGGATATTGATTTTTTGTTTACGGGCTTTAATTTCGCTAACGTCTGTTTGTACTGATTTTGCGAAAATTCAATTTTAAGCATATGTTATATAACACTTTTCCTCTCCCACTAACTTGTCGGATCACGATAAAATAACGCATATAGATAATACTTCTTAAGACTAATAAACACTTCAATATGTATTTCGTAAGATCGGCCTGAGCATTGATGAATATTATATTATTTGATGGATGCTCACTACCTCGTTTTTTTTTTTTTTTTGGAATTCAAAATTGTACAATAATATCGGGAAAAAAAATATTTTTAATCCTATAGGTAACGTAAAAATATCAATGCAAACGTTCAACCGGCCAGTGCTAATTATTAATGATAGTGTAAGTCCAATGATCGTATTCACAATCTGCTACGTAATTTTTGGAATAAACGAGGTTCTTGCAAATCAATGCTATAGAAACCGAAATGCTTTACCTGGCACTATCCTAGGCCCGTTGGCCGTGACCAGACCAGTACCGTACGTCACTTGCGACGGAGTGGCGTTTGACGACACGATGCTGATCTGCTCGAGGTCGGCCGATTGGCCGTGGTGCAACAGGCGCGTGCTGCTAGTGGACGTGGCGGGTTGCGCGTCCGCGGACTCGCGTCGGCCCGCGATGCTCTGCACCAGTCGCATGGTGGTAACACCAAGCGGCGGCGGCGGCGGCGCCGACGGCGAAGGTCAGCCGTGCTCGGTACCGGAGCTGGTGGCGGTAGTGGTGGTGGCGGCGAAGACGACGACCACCCCCTAGAAATAACAACAACGACGACGACCACGGTAGCGGTATCCCGGTGCGGATTCTGTGGCAGGACCGTGGTAGCTGCTGCAACAGTGGCGATGGCCGCTCCGACCGCTCGGAACACATGATGACCGGCGCCCCGGCACGGCGGTATCACCACCGCCAACCATTGTTTGAACCATCGCCGCGGCCGGGCGCGATCATCTCGTCGTGGTGCAGGTCACAGGGCAACGTCGCGATCGCGACCGTTGGGCGCGGACGGGCCGGCGTGAGCGAGTCGTCACCGCCGTCGTATATTGTCACCGACGCCGCCCGCGCCCGCTCGTCCGCTCCCGTTCCGTTTCCTGGGTCGTCCGAAGGCTCTCTCCCGCTGCACCGGAAGCCGGAATTCTTTAACTTCCGGTGGTTTCAGACGCCTTCAGTGCGGCGGACACGTCACTGCACGTCAGGTGGCGGAGGTACCGTACGCTGTGGTCCTAACCTGCAAACCATCAAATATAACGTGAAAAAACGTCAACTGATCGCGATCCAAGATACCATAGTATTATGTGTAAGTCTGTATACGCCGTCACGAGCTTAGATCTATTTGACGTTAAAGGTAATAATATAGTTATTAATAAATATATTGACTGAACGCCTAAAACTAAAACTACGAACATTAAACGGCCAGCGTTGACGTCATCGGATAGGTATTTCGGTGAATACCAGCCAAGCTAATAACGCGTTAATGGATAAAGTTGTAATGCTTTTATGAAAATACAATAACCGGATCAGTTATATATTTATGACTACGGCTGATGGGCTAAAAACAAAGCGAAATTAAAACAAATAACTATTAACAACTTTCGACGTGGTGACAATTTTTTTTTATACTGCAGTAAATGTTCGGTGATAGTTTTAATTAATCTAATCTCCATGCAAAAACATAATAGACTTTTTCTTTGCAGTAACATTTTCACATATTATACGGTCTACCAGCGTTCTTTCTGTTCTATTCACACTACAGTAGTATTATTAATACGAAGGTACCAATAATAGATTTTCACCTCGATATGACTTATTTTCGCTGACACCTGTGAGAAAGGCTACGTGACCCATTTAATTTTAACTATTCCATATGGTGTCAGTAAAGTTGGAGAATACTGATCAATTTGTATTCTCGCTGTATCGTTTTTAAAATTATATAATATTGAAGACAAGAGCGTCCGTCGTTAACGTTATCTTATAGATATTATATGTGAGAAATCAATAGCCGTTAAACCGTTAAATAGTTGGTTACTGAATAGATTATAAGATATAATACAAAGATAAAATGGATTTGAATACCAATTAATTATTCTTAGGTCTATTACACAATATTTTATTGTTTTAGTTATTATAATAGTAACTTTAAGATAGAGCACAAACCAAAACCAATAAATATTATAGTAAAAAAATGCAAATTTTAAATTAAAAATATAATTTCTTATTATTAGTATGATAACTTTTAATGTGATTATTATTTTCAAAAAATTGTACATAAGGCTTTAACTAAGTGCAGATATTCTTTATCACAAAATGGATTGCAGTCCTTTATAACATTCAATTATAGGTTTATTTACATAAAATAAATACAATTAATAGAATTTAGCTTTGTATTAAAATATGTAATTAATTACTGTTAAGAGTTTGGACTTTGTAAATGTAATATATATTTAATAATTTTTCTTTCTGAAATTGGATCAAATCATTTTTTTAAAAATACAGTATATCTATATTATGTAAGTGTGCGTAATTAAACACATTTGGGTAACTGAAACAATAAATTAAATAATTAAATACTGTTACAAAATAATAAGATAATTTTTCTAAATAATCTGATTATATTTTAAAACTAATCCAACTTATGCTCAAAATATTACTAAATATTACACAAACTATGTAGCTTTCTGCAATATGACCAGAATTTACTCCACTTATTTTTTCCACAGAATATGTCACGTAGACATAAATAACTATGTGAGAAGTATACAATGTTATTTATATTATCTACGCTTAACCTGTAATATTTAAATGTATAATATTCGTCGAAATATTCTACTTTCACTTTAAAATGCGTAATATTCTCTCTTTATAAAATACATTTTAATACTAAAGACGCCACAAAAACCTTTTATGATAAATGGATTTATGAACAATTTTTCGATCTGTATTTGCTTTGGTTTTAAATTAAATTATCCACTTAAAACGTTATGTTCAATTGGTTTGAATTCGAATGTCGTAACGTAAATGCATAACGATTTGTTGAAAACGCTCTTAGCTAAAATTAAGAACCTGTAGATTGGGATTCTCTGATATATTTCTTATAGTGACAGGATTTAAAAATGAAATATCTTTGGACTAGACCATTACAGATTACATTTTATTGATGAGAATAAAATCCCAATTACACCGTCAGATATTAAGTTTGAGTCTAGAACTACTACAATTTACTATTACCTGAAATAAACGGTTATTTTTCCGGTACAGTTCCACGAAGATAGTACTTTTTTAAAATTGAATTCAAAGTAATTTGTTAGTTTATTACGAATATAAAAGTAAAAATTCCAATGAGTGCTTATTTTTTATAGATAGAATACACTAATAAATAAACATTATAACACACCTCATTTTTATCTAGTCAAATGACGTAAATGCAATAATATTTTATTTTTTTTATAATAGTACCTTTTTGATAGTGACATAAAATTAAAAATATATCATTGAATTCAAATTAAACACATCGATTACAGTGACCTACGCAATAACGAGATGCATTCAAAACTTACTATATACATAAAGCTGAGCTACTAGTTTTTTTTTTTTAATTTCAATAGTTTGGTCTTTAGCTTTTGTTTGGCTAGAAAATCTAAAATATGGTTAACATATAAATAGTGTTACGCTAAAGTTATTTCTGTTAAATTTAAAGTAATTTTAATATAAAACTATTTTTTTGAATACATCCTTAATTACTAAAAAAGTAAAAAACGCGGTTCAGAATTTTTTTTTGAATATACTAATAATTTAAAGGATAGAAATTAAAATACATTCATCACCAGAAAATAAATTTACAATGATATAGTTTATTATATAATTTTTTTTATTAAGTTGGTAAAATATATTACAATATTAAAAATTAATTAAAAAAAACTTTTATTTATTGTGTTTGTGAAGTTATCTGCGCTGAATTTCTGTTTGGTAACTGAACAAAATTATCCATGAATATAATAATACAACTGTGAAGTAGATAAAATAATAAATTGTTTCTTTATTTTAACATAATATTGTAAGATAATTAAATAATTATAAAATTAAAATAAAATACATACTTGTATACGTAATTGTTAATATTACGGATACAATTAGATTCTGTTGATTTTTCGGTGTCATCCATGGATCATTAAATTTACTAATTATTTCATTATTAGCTTTTATTTGTTCGATTTGTTCTCTAGTTAATTCTAATCCTTTATAATTATTCAATTTAATTGTGTCATTTGCGCTATATTTTAATTCATAAAATGAATTGTTTATTAGCCATAACGCATTTGGACATCTGGCTCCGATACAAATGTTCCTGAAAATATTATTTTATAATCGGTTTTTATCATTTTAATACAAACTTAAAGACTTTTTACTTGTTTTGTTGAATAAACGACCATATAACTAATATATGCCACAGTACAAGATAAACTGCCCAAATTATCGTAGTCATAGAAATTAAATTTTGTAGTTCCTAAATAGATTTTTCTATCATTAAATGGATGAAAATATTTTAAAAATATTTAATGTTTACTTGGCAAGCACCGACAAAAGCAATCCACCATATTATAATCATAGAAAAAATAAACGCAAACATGATTATCCAGGCCACTATAAACAAATAATAATAACAGTGCTTACTAAAATACTGTATTATTGAACTGAATACGTAGTTTACAGAGACAGTGTCAGGCAAAATACGCGAGGCGATATCATACAATTCATAGAAAAAAATATTATTTATAAATATATATAACTGATCTGCCTAAATATGTAACTGAAAATAGCCGATAAAAAATGTCAATAAATAGATTTCTGTGTGATTTAACGGAAATAAATAAATGTTTCATACTTGATTCTTTTGTATTTAGAGACAATGCATTAACTAGTAAAATACATGCTGCTAAAGTCTGAAAAAATTTTATGAATTCCACGATTGAAGTCGCTGTAAAATGTCTTAAGAACTAACTTCTTACCGTAAACACTGAAGTGAATGAAATAATACCAACTTGAAGTGTTAATATTCCGAAGATACTTTTGAGAATACACATTATTTCCACTTATTAAATATATAAAGGACTCGAATAAGTTGGTATTGAGTTTTCGCAAACTCACACTACGTAAAATTATAAATTAATATAAAAACCTATTTAGTATAAGGTTTATTTTTTGAGAAGTCAATGAAAACTAAATTTTCAGGCACTTGTTATTGACAATTGCTATGGAAACATTGTGAGTAACAATTTATTCAAATTAATCCGTAAAATTCCAATTATAAAGGAATTGGATTGTCGCCTTATTAAGTTATTTGGTTTTATTTCGAACCATTCAATTTTTAAATAACATTTATAAAAATATATAGTATATAACTGATTGATGGATTCATATGCAAAATTAAAATATGTGGTTTTGTCAAAACTGCTGCACTATTATCGCACTATTTTAAATCCAGGAATTTAACGTATTCAGTATTAAACGGAAGATGTTGACATGACTTCATTGTCACAAAAAAAAAATGATATAGATATAGTGTAACATTATCTTTCCAAAAATAGCGTGGAATACCGTTTTTAAGTAATTTAGACGTCGATGTACCGAAATTGCCTATTTACCTCGCCGGGTATAGTAGTAATAGGACATGAGAATAATTTTCTATACAGTGTTATATTATTATGTAATTGTGACCATTTAACTACCAGTCCGTACTTTTCATAAATAAATTAATATACTCTTATTTTATATGACCAAACCCTTAAACCACGGTATTGTATATTATAAACACGAAACATAATATCTTAAGTCCTTAAGCATTGATGTAAATGCTTTATAAATAATTGTAATATTTATAAAGACCAATTCATTTTATCAACATACATATTATATAAATAAATACCTAATCAATATTTTAAATAAATAAGTACATTTGACGGTCACAGATAATTCAAAATAAATTTAAATTTTTTCAATTAAAATTGTAATAATATGAAGAAGGTATTTGTTAACATTATTATAATTAGTTTTAGAATTAAAAAAGGACATAAGGTTTATTTTTATGAATTTTAATAGATTTGTAAAAAATAAAAACTGGCACACAAAAATAAACGTTAAGGATTGACTCATCTGGAATGGTTGAATTCGTCCATAAACAAGAGGAACTAAGTGTATCAGACAATGATAAAAGTGTATTAAAATGTCATCACATTATTTTAAAATACTATTTTCTACAATCAATAAATTTGATCAAACATTGCATATTTGTAAAGTTATTAGTGAGTCAATAAATCATAAACGTTTTAGATTCTAAGCGGAGTGATGAATGTATTGATTTTATAATGTTGTGTGTTTTTTTATTATTATTATGTTTTTTTTTTGTGTTTGTCATTACGGTTTAGTGCAGTAAAAGTGCTCAGATTTTCTTCATCGGCATTTTTTTGATAGGAAACTTAATTTAGTTGGTACTTTGGGGAGTCAAATGTAAAAAGTTCCCAATAGTTATTAAATTTTTATATTTTAAAATTAATATAGATAGCTCTTATCACACAATTTATAATCGTGTACAATTATATTGGAATTGAAATTTCAAATGTTTCAATCTGTTATATTTCGAATCTCTATATAATGATTTTAAATACGTAATAACGTTCTAATGTGTTTTATGAGACGGTGTGGTATGTAGCACGGTAGTTGGGAAAATTGAATAGGGATACAGTGTGTTTTTATTACTTAGGATTATGACAGATAATTATTTTTTCGGCGCTTGAGAATCTATTTGTTGTTTGGACATCATATGAAATTTGATGTGTAAGCAACAACATATTGGGTACACTTGGTTGGGATATTTTTGTCTTTGGTACAATAGTTTAAAAGGCTCTTTTTCCCTATAATTGACGTAGGATTGATAACAGAATTATAAACAATTGTATTCTAGAGTTTATACACCATTTTTGATTCGAAACATATTATTGCTATTTATCAACCAAAATTAGAATAATAATATTCAAATCTATTAATAGCCATCTTTTTTAGATATAAATACAACTAGTAAACTAAAATAAGAAAGAATAGTCCAGACTACTTAACTTAATTATTAAATAAAAAAATTATAAAATATAAGGTACATATATTCATTTATACTATAAATACTCATAACTCTTAAACTACTTATCCAAAATTCGATTTTTATGTATCAAAATACTAAGAAATATTTTGTTTTAGAATATGAAATCAAAACTATATGTTGTCGTTCAAAAAAGTAAAAATTAAAATAACTATAAGGATAAAAAACATGAAAAAAAATATAGTTTCTTAAGAAATGTTGTTTTGTAACGACTTAAAGCCATGTAAACATTTTTTGTGAAAAAGTCAATCATTTTTGATACAATGAATGTTTTATATTCAATTAATCACTCTGTATATATATATATATATATATATATATATATATATATATATATATAAAAAACTGAAAATGCATAAATTATCATGTCATTATTATAATTACTATATTTTTTTGTTATTATTTATATCCTTAATATAGTATGTATTTTTTAAATAAAAGAATGAAATAAAAAGATCGGCAAGTAGGTACTGCTCTGCTGTACAGTATGTGTCGAGTGAATGTATTAAATCTGAATTCAATTATATAAATTATTGCATACAAAAACGACTCTGAGCGAAGACGGTCTGTCAGCCTACATAACGAAATGTATTTTATAATATTATTTCTATTAAAATAATTCATTTTACTATTAATAAGACAGTAGGTTGAATTAATTTTTGCAGAAAATATTGCATTTGAAAATGACATTGAGTGTATAAAAAATCATAATATACTTTAAAAGTTTCAAGTACCCTAAAAAAAATGTTTTTAAATTACAACGAAATAACTAATATTGTCATTTTTCATTTAAATATCTAATTTCGTCCAAATTTGAACTTAAAATGTATTTAAAATTAATTATTTTAATACATTTTTTTGATTTTTGGTTACACTATTAAATACATAAGAAAATTCTTATTTTAAATTTTCAATCCTTAGTTATAAAAGCTGAACATTTTGTACATTTTTAATTACAAAACAATTTGAAAATGCTCGACGATGAATTTCGGTCAAAATTTTAAGTTTAAATACTTATAAAAAAAAAAATGTGTCTATGTATTTTTATTATTTTTGATCTGTTATTTTAACAACTTATGAGGAATCTTTTATTAAAATTTGACTCAACGAATTTTTTTTTCGTTATTTATAAAAAAAAAATGTTGAAAAAGTGAAAAATTTATAGGTCTACAATTAGCACAAAAATTGTCAAAATATTTTTAAATTTTTTTAATATATAGAAAATGGTAATCTAAATATTTGGCGAAATTTTTAAATGTTTACGGTTATTACTTTTTGAATTACATCAAAATAAGAAAATCGTTCTCGGAAAAAATGGATAAATATCCATTGTTTAATTCCAAACTCTCATAAATAATTAATTTGACTTTTCGGTAAATTTTTTCTTTTTTAGAAAGGTAGAAAAACGTATAGAAAATATTGTGTTGAATTCACAAATATTAGATTTAAATAGAAAATTTTTTATGAAATTCCTAACCAAAGAAAACTGAAAATTTTCTTAATTTTTTACGTATTTTGTCAAAATTTTAACTTTAGACGCTTTTAAAAAACTAGTGGAGACTAACGCTAAACTTTTTTGTTTAATTATCACTTACAAAAAGCTATAAATACCTTTGTATTAAATTTTTGAGTTTTTTAAACAATCAAAAAAAATTTTGTCGACAATAAAAAAAATTTTTTTTAAAAAACTCACAAATTGATTATGTCAATAAATAGTTTTAAAAAAAATCAAAATATATTGAAAATTTTATTGTGTATAGAATTTCCTTATATAAACATTTTGTGATAATTTCATATATCTACGATTATTATTTCTTGTGTTACACCAAAAATAAAAATCGATATTGTCAAAAATTAGCTTTCCTTTAAAATTTAAGTTTTTTTTTTAACTTATTAGTTATTTTTCCCGGCGTGTTATGGGGAATTTTTTACTTTTGATCTCACTAAGTACCAACTAGATTCACTTTCCTACCGGAAAAGATGCTAATGAAGAAATTCGTAGCACTTTTACTGCCCTTTAACAGACACAAAAAAGAAAAAAAACACATTATTGTTTGTGATTCATGCTCTGCTCAGAAACTAAAATTATTATAATTTGTAAATATACATATTATTCCTCTTACTGTGTAATATCAGTGGATGTTTTGTATAACCATATCATTCAATTTTTTTGAATTACTATACTTTCATCAAATTAACTTATTGATATAGATTGATGAGAACTGTGTTAATGTTTTGAATAGAAATGTATTTAGTGAACGCATATTATAATATAATATCTATTTGGTAGGATATGACATTATCAAAAGACTTCGTATGTTGATAACGCTGGAAGTGATTTACCTAAGTATTGAAATTATATTCTGAGACGTGCACAATTTTGAGATCGGATTAGAATAGAAAAAAGGTTATGGCATTAAAAAAATCACCAAAATGGTAGGATCTTCAAATGCATACCCCGTCATTAATTCAAGGATACTACGTGTTGGTTGTTGTAACAGAACAATATATAATATGATACAGTTATATTCTATTTCTAACTAGGTGCATAATAATAATAATAATAATAATAATAATAATAATAATAATCATATATTATACACCATGTAATCGTGTGCACCAATGTATGTTGACAAATGATTGTCGACTACCATCGCTAACATCACGCAAGCAATAACGCACACATATTTGTCGGTTCGTATTGATTTCTCTTATTATGTTCGTAAATCACGTCAACGGGACGAAACCTTCTGTGATATAGGTGAACGTTAGCGGTTGCAATGGTGGCGGTGGTGGCGACAACGACGATGACGACAAAATGGGTGACGGGGATCCTTTTAAAGCCACCAAAACCTACTTGAAAATTAATCAAAAGCTCGAATGGCTTCGAGTAAATGATGTAGACAAAACGGCTAATGACCGAACAGTTTTCTGGATAAAGTTAAACGTTTGGTGCGTAGGTCATTTTTCATTCAAGATTCTTTTAGCCTACTACCGCCAAAACGACTATATTCTACCACAGCAGCTATTATATATTAAAAAAAAAAAACACCTATTTAAATACCCAACCAAAGTTTTTTATTTCGACAACCATGATAATATCAACGTTTTCATTCATAGTATAAAAATAATTTTTTTCTGGTAGTAAAAGTGCATCGTGTAAACCCTTATTTTTTTTAAATAATGCTTAGATGTATTGTGTACCAGTACAATTTATTTATTATTTTTAAGGTTTGTTTTACATTATCCAGATGGTTTTACGAAAAGAGAATGATTCACATTATTTCCAATAATTTTTTATTTTTAACATTTGATTAAATATTTTATAATAATTCATCGGTTAACAAGTACCAATTTACGATTTATTTTTTTATTGTAATAAATAGTTATCCTATTATAAAATTGTATTATTTTTGAAAAACTAGCCATATTTATTCTACGTAAGTATTTATAATTTTTTTAATTTAACGTATTTAATTTTTATATTTTTTTAATTGGGTTTTCAAGTGTCTTTCAAATTTTTTGTATTAAATCTGGTCGTTTCACTATAATTAATCGAGAAAAATGATAATTTATTACTTGTTATTATGAGCATAGTTCACGTTTATTCATTTTAATTTCCGATGCTCACTTAATTCTTACATAATATACTTATTTGATATTAATCACTAAACAATAATTTAAAAATCAAAATAAGTCGTATTTTTTATAATCTTTAGCGATGTTACCATATATTATTAGAACATATACAGATCTCATATTAAACATACATTAATGTAAAATACACGCAAACTACTATATATATATATAGATATGTATTTACTATATGTACCTATGAACGTACTTATATTAATTACAATAAATTAATAAAAACATATTAAATTTAAATTTAATATATTTTTATAAAGTACAATATGTTTAAAATTAAAATAATTTATCACTTTCAGCAAAAATTTGAATAAAAAGATGTAAAAATTACCTAGCTACTTTTACATAAACCAAAAAAAAAAATAAATCGGCATACTTCCCAATAAAAGAATATTCTAAATATATAAAAATGGGGCCAAAAATGTATAACAATTCATCAATTAAGAACGATTGGGCCGATTTCGTTCAATTTTTTTTTCAATTGTTCGTAATTTCCAGGAGATGGTTTTTATAAAAGAAAATTTCGGAAAAACCCAATCCCGGGAGGTGCTCAAACAAGGACTTTGAGATTTACGATGGAAATATTTGTTCATAAATGGTTGCTATACCACCAATCTTTGTTTATTTATAAAGTTGTCAATGGTTACATATTTATAACTATTATAATTAGTAAGAATACATTATTATATACATATATTTATAAATAAATTTATTGAAAAAAACAAATTTTCGGCACGGCAACCGTCGCAATGTTTTTTGTACCTAATTCTGGTCTCACTCACTTACGCACTTCATGGGGTCCGCAATCCACCACAGGTGGATAGCCTACCTGATAATTTACTGCTTGCATATTGTCCGTAATCTAATGCAGTGGATTACCTACCTAGATGGTTTAAATGCATATAAATCACTTCAGGTTAATCTTAACTTAATATTTGGCTTAGGCAACGGTGGGCGGGACAGCTAGTAAAGTATAAAGTATAATAATCATTAATGATTTTTTTTAGTATATGGCTAATATCAATTAAACTTAAGACTAAAAAACAGTATTATTTCCACTTTTAAAATATAATTGCTGTTGTTTAGCTGTCTCACACAGCGTTACCTGAGCCAAATACTAAATTAAGATTAACTTGAAGTGATTTACATACATCCAAACCACCTAGGTAGGCAATTCACTGCATTAGATCACGGATAATATGCGAGTAGTAAATTATCAGGCAGTAATCCACCTGAGGTGGATTACGGACCCATGAGATGTGTGAATGAGTGAAATCAGAATTAAATAGATACATGAAAAATATTGCACGGTTGTCCGTGCCAAAAATTTGTTTTTTTTATAAATTTATTTACAAAAATGTGTTTATGATATATTCTTACTAATTATAATAGTTATAAAATATGTAACCATTGACAACCTTATATACAAACCAATAACGACCCTGGTTCCCAATAGCACCCATTTATAAACAAATATTTTCATCATAAATCTTAAAATCCCAGTGTGAGCACCTCCTGGGGTTGGACCTCTACCTTTTTAAATTAGCCAATCTTCTTCCCAGAGGTCTAATTTATCTCTGTCCCAAATTTAATCGCAATCGGTTGAACGATTTGTGAATGCATAAAGAACAGGCAGACAAACATTCCATTTATATATTTTTATATATAGTTATAGATGTGATTTCTATAATTTATTTCTACTATTACTATTATAATCTGTAAATTGTAACCAATGGCAACCATTAATAAACAAAAATAATTTTTGATTTCCATCGAGAATTCAAAATCCTTAAGTGAGCGCCTCTTTAAAATGCGAATTTTGGAAAATTCTTTTGACTATGACCTATTCTTAGACCTACCAAATATCTCCGGTCACAGTGTTTGTTATTGAACTTCTCTGAAACGGTTTGATCGATTTTTATGAAAATTATGGGTGTATTGGTAAGCCTGAGAATAGATCACAGGCTATTTTTTAAACTAAAATTCGCATTTTAAAGAGGTGCTCATACAAGGATTTTGAGATTTACGATGAAAATATTTGTTTATAAATGGTTGTCATTGGTTACAACTTAGCTAATATATACAATTTTTATAATCTGTAAGTTGTAATAGTAATAGTAGAAATAAATTATAGAAATTAGTATTTTATTTTGTATATATTAAATATAATTGCCATTGGTTATTCGGGCAGATATAGTAAACGCATACATCAAATCGTTGCGTTTACGAACTCGAAATAATAAATTATATCTCAAATTAAATTATATGAGAGTTAAATATACATTGCCATTTTTTTTAAGGACAAATTTAAGATTGCCATTGATTAATGTTAATACATCTATATATATATATATTTATAAATTAATGTTTGTCCGTATGTCCTTTATGCACTCCTATATTATTCATACAATCACCAAGGAACTTTTGGATTTTGTTGAGTACACTCCCGCGAAGGTTTCTGGCGTATAACATCTTATCCTACGTACATATTATATGCTAAAAATTCTGGAAAAACTAAAAGTACTATTTTTGATGGGATATATATGTATAATCTCTGTTTATTTATAGGGTTGTCAATGGTTACATATTTTATAACTATTATAATTAGTAGAAATATGGCATATACATATTTTTACAAATAAATTTATAGAAAAAACGAAATTTTTGGCACAGGAAACGGTGCAATGTTTTTCATGTACTTAATTTTGATTTCACTCATTTACCTTATGGGGTCCACAATCCATCGCAGGTGGTTTGCTTGCTTGATAATTTACTGCTCGTTATTGTCCGTGATCTAATGCAGTGGATTAGATGTATGTAAATCACTTGAGGTTAATCTTAACTTCATATTTGGCTTAGGCAACACTGGGTAGGATAGTTTGTTATAGTATAATATTACAAACTCGTATAGATAGGTAAAATCCTAACCAGTTTATCCTTAACTGTAAATTAGTATTATTGATTTTAATAGTTTTTTTAAATAAGTGTTTTTTTCTTCTTTTAATTGTTATAATAGTGACAGTTATAAATACCAAAAACAGCATTTTTTGTTGATTTTTTAATATTTTTAAACTAGTCAGCTGGTGACACTTAAGTTAAACTATGGGTGTCATACTATTATATATCCCAGGTTATGCCAATACAAAGTTAATTATCTAACAAATAATAACCACAATATTTTTACATTGACGTACCTATTATGGAAATAATTTTTGTTTAATCTGATATTCATATTTTTTATGATTTAAATAATTGTATTGTTTGTGTAAAATATCCGACTGAAGATAAATAAATAAATAAATAAATAAATAAATAAATATATATATATATATTACCATATTTCCTGTATTAACATTACTGACAGCGACGGGGCGCTTATCAAACTATCCCATTTAGGTTTTGTGACACTGACACATATATTGTAGTTTTATAAGCGTTCACCTAGGCTGCACATTTATAAGAATAGTAATCCAAACGTTATATTGTATATAATAATATATAAATTTAATATTTATGTATATTACAGCTTTAGGAGTTAGTTTAATCTAGGTAATTTATCAACGTTGAAATGTTGGAATGACTTACACGAAACGAAGTGATTAATAGTACAATCCAAGATTGTCGGTAAATAAGCATAACTTGCGCATTAGTAGTGGATATAATATATTTTACATATTATAATATTGTAACAATGTATACAATTTATTATAAAATATTTACGTATGCAACGGTATAAAATCTAAAATTACGTCTCACTACGCGTAACTACAAACTGTAAAATAATTTATTCCTCCAGGCGTAAAAAACGACGATGACACGTGCAAAATGGATTAAACTAAAGGTCCGAATAATTTTTCATGTGTAGTCTGCAGAGAATGTCGTTCTAATAAAATATAGTGTTGTATATTGTGTATAAATCAATATTCTCGGAACTAGAAAACGTCATGCGTAAGAGTTGATGTCATTAATACCATCTTTTATGCCTGTTTATAATATTTCTACATTTAATATTATATAGTTGGAAAAATACGTCACTGAAGTGAAATAATATCTTAATATCCATAAACGGTGTCGGTGTGATTTCGCTAAAACTGTTTATACGTGAAGCATATTCAAATAATATAATATTGGAGCTGTTATAAGATATTATTATAAAACAGAAATTCTTGTGTTTTTTTTATATACTTTTTATCATTATTAATGGGATAACTCGTATAAAGGTTAATGCGTTACGACCCTTATGTAGGTCGACAAGTAGACAAAAAATCTGGCAAGTTATATTTTTTTTATACAAAAGCAAAGTAACTGTATTATATATACAAGAATCGTAGAAATGATAATAATGTTATTATCATTGTTTTTATTGACCCGTTTGTATTACTTTTGTTTACCTTCCAATTTAGATCGATTTATACATAGTTTATATTATAACCCAAAGCCAAATATATTTTTAGTTATAAATTTCCAATTGATCTTTATAATGTACGGTTCAGCTGGGTACTTATCTTATAACGAAATAAAAATTAATTAAACTTTATAATATAGGTGACTAAAAATATTCTGATTATTTAGTATGAAATTACCTTTTGATAATATATTTAATATTAAATGATGTATCATAATTTATTGTAAAAAGGATTTGGGACAGAGTGTTAATTCAATTTCGACTAATCCACTATTATGGACAGGTATTATTTGGATCATAACATAAATCTACTAAAGAAGAAAAATAAATGTCAGCTATTCATAAAGTCCACAGCAACGACTATGCCATCAATTACGTCGATAATCCCAATGATATACTTTCAATACTGAAATGACGCTGGCTCAGCGTGCGTATTGGTCATCCTTAATTTAATTTTTTTTCATAAAAACTACCATTTTCTTACAATTAAGTTATTTCGTATCCACCGTTCTATTTATAAATTAATTTATGAATAAACGAAATAATTAGTTTTAAATTGCTGCGTTAGTACAAATTACTAAATAGTCTTATTAATTACGTTTTATTGTGTTATTATTGTGTTACTGAACAATGCAATATTAATATTTCAAATAAATGAATGGAGAAATATCAATTCTGAATAACTAAAACATCAAATTAACTTCCACATATTATTATACATTTATTATTATTATTATTATTATTTTTTGGTTAATGGTTGAGGATAAAAATTAATGTTTTCAAAAATAAAAACTATGGTTAAGTATTTTTCAGTATTTTAACTCGAAATAGAGCTTCGGTGGTTAGTAAATGAAAAAAAGCAGGCCAGTAGGTAACAGCTCTGATGTTCCAGTAGATATTGAAAGTAGGTACTTATCTATCTACTCCATATTATAATAGTTGATACAGCCCCGTGTATTGTAGCCATTTGTTATCGAACATTTACTACCGAGAGATATCTACATTTTCTCTACAACTGCCAGTCCGTGTCAGCCGATACCGATGTAGTATAAGTAGGATAAGTCGTGTATCGATTATTTTCTTTTCATATAAGTCTATGCTCCAAATTATGAGTCTTGTGCAGTCATGCGACTTATAACTATGGACAGGATACCCACTTTATGACATATAATCTGTATATAATTGATTTTAATATTTTATGACCACAGTGTTTAGAGAGCAGGTATGTCCGTGTTAACCCATGTTAAAATATATATGTATAACCATTTAACAGAGAGATTTAGTAAACTATTTATTTTATTATCAATATTGTGTCATCTTCGTTCACCAACCACCAAGATCATCGTTCAGGATGTACCTTGTCATAGTATCTATTTATATCAATTATAATTGTTATTAATTTTTGAATCTATACTGGCTCGTCGAAGAGCGGTAGGAATAAGTTCGTAGTAAAAATAGCCAATAGATTAATATTAATCAAAATATTTTGAAAATGTCATGGTGTATAGTTAAATATATTATTCATAAAAGTTTTGAATTCCTTTGAATAATATTTCCGAACTTAGGAAAATAACTAAAATCGTTATTATTTGTATAAATATCAAATATAAAACATCAAATGTGTATAAAAACTGATTTTGAACTTTTATGAGTTAATTTGTTTTACTAAATTAACTTAATTTAACAAATTAAAAAATTAATTTATTTACCCAGCCTTGTTAAAAAGGTCATTGATGGGTATTCTTCAAAACATTGAGTCAATCTATATGTGTATTATTATGTTCTTGAATTTGAAAATGTTTTGCCTGTTTATACGTATGTACTTTCTTAATAAACAGAGTACTTAGTATATAATATATTTTAGGATTTTGATATTTTTGTGTGTGAATTTTGTTTATACTTTATTGTAAAATCAGCATATATTTATCACTCTTCTCAAAATCTGATATTATCGATCATTTATAAATAACATTTTTTTTATTTTTAAATCAAATTAATTTATGCAACGGACATTATGTAAGTTGTGGCTTAAAATTGACAACACTTTTATTTGAGTAATCTTGTTAAATCTATTATTTCTAGTCTTAGAAGCTCAACAGAGTATTCCTTTTTAAATGCAAGCATTGAACGATCAAATTAAAGACCACAACACTGTTTTTGAGATTCATTTTTTAGGAGTTATATGTATATTTCACATTTTATAGCTGTATATGTAAAAATGTATGATAATATGTACTTAGAAATTCATAATAGACTATATATAATATTGTAGTTGTACGGGTTTATGTAATGTACTATAATGTGTATCAGAAATGTCACCATAAATCCATTACGATAATTGCATGCATTACTGCAGCCAGGCAGCAAGTAAATAACATGTATAATAATAATTAGTTTGCAGAATGCACAATACTAACTATATTTTTATACAGAAACTATTTTAACTTTTTAAACTATTTTAACGTATATACACACGTATTATTTGATGCTATCAATACGCATATATTAGTATATACACGCAATAATAAAGGTTATTTGAATTCTTTTATTTTTTTTAACAATAATTCTATCTCCTAAAGATTTATTTTAAAGCAAATCTGTACAAATCAGATAGTATAACTCGTTTTGTTTCCGGTAGTTACCCAATATATAAGTTTAGCAATAACGTATTTCCAAACATGTAAAATAAAAAAAAAACTTTTATTCATTACAATTATATACTTTCAAGTTTGTATGTGCTATGAACGGAATATTCGAGTTTATCGATCTACGTAAAGCTATAATAATAAAAATAATAATTATATAAGTATTTTTTTTTAAACAACGTTTAGAAATACCTTACATAAGTTATTTATTAATTTTTAATGTTTTTTCTTTTGTTATGAAATACATATTATTCCATTTATATTAATTTTAAAGTAGAAACTTTTACAAGATCCATTTCACTGCCATCTCTATTATTGAATTTCTATTTGACATATATTTTTACAACTCTCATTTACGTTTACAATATTGTATTTGGACTCCTTGGACTCTGTGGTTTCAAAACTTTATAAATATCAGAATATGATCGAAAATTTAAATGAATAACGGAAAATAAAACATTTCCATTGCAGAAATTTAAAACAATTAACACTCAGAAAAATATTATTAAACCGTAAAACAATCAACAATAATATTAGAATATAATATTTATAATATATATTTTAAATGTAGAGCGATGAATGTATAATTTTACAATATTGTGTGTTTTTTTTTTATTTTTATTTTTTTTATACTTTAAAAATTACGAGGAAAAAACTAAACCAGGAAAATTGTTTTACAGTAGGTTTCTAATGTACATTGTCAATGAGGCTGCATCCGAATTGCATGCCAAAAAAAAAAAAAATAAAGCCCGAATTGCCATTTCTTAAAGTGGTCAGTCTGAATTACATGCCGTGTACAAGTTTATTTATCATATGCTTATGTGTATAGCTTAAATTTTTTTTTTTGACTTTTCTAATTTTTTTAAAAAAATGCAAACATAGTTATATAAGAAACGTTCAATGATATTATGGTTATTACAACCGGTTTGTTTTTATACTGAAATATTTTTATATCCTTTAGGCTCTGAGCGGAGCGATGAAAGTATTGATTATACAATGTTGTGTGTATGTATTACTTTTATGTCTGTCATCACCTTTTAGGGCAGTAAAAGTACTCCGATTTTCTTAATCAGCATCTTTTCCGGTAGGAAAGTGAATCTAGTTGGTACTCTGGGAGATCAAAAGTCGGCTGACAGACCGTCTTCGATCAGAATCATTTTTCGAATGCAATGATTTATATCATTGAATTCAAATTTAATACATCCATGAAAGTGATTCACTCGACACATACTGTACAGCAGAGCAATACCCATATACCGACCTTTTTATTTTTGAGATTTGAAGGTTGATCCAAAACTAAAACTAAAAAATAACTGTTTTCCCGAAATAAAATAATAATAACTATTTGAGAGATACATTAAATTTAATATTTTCCAGTTATATGATTATTACATTGAATATTATATTTTTGCTTAGCATAATATAAAATGCCTATAAATACCTTAAATTTAGTTTCAATATTTTAAAAGGTATTAAAAGAAAATTCACAAACTTATGAAACAACCCACATCTGTTCATTTCAAACCTAACCAAGAGGTACCACCTAGTTGGAATGTTTTCTTTTTCAAATCTATTTTTACTTTATTAAATACCAAAAAAAAAAAAAAATTAACTAATGTATCAAATGACTTGAGTAATTACTTTTAAGGGACCTCCAATATTAATAGTTGTACCTTGGCTTTCCGAGACTTAGATTCAGCACTGGTTATAACTTATATTATATTATTACAATTAATAAATAGAAATTTTTTTATATATATAAATACAGGTTTAGACTCAACAATTTTAAAATGTATTGTATATAGTAGGAAATTTTCATTACAATTGAATACAAATGTATTTAGATCTATAAAAACATTATAATATATAATATTATTATTATTATTTTTTTTTTTTTGGCTTTAATATTACAATTATTGTTAACACTATTATTTTACAATAATAACCAAATACATAACAATGAGTACCTTTCTTAAATATTTAAATTTTATCTATTGACAAAAACTAAAAATATATTCAATATTGGAACAATCAAATACACTATTTATTATAATATTTAAATATAGTTTTTCAAATAAATGATATTTTGGCACGCATGTGTGATTTTTAATCAGAAATATCAACCTGCTTGGTTAGTTTTAGCAATTATTCTTTATAGGTAGTTCAAGGTATTAATAATAATTACCAACGTTATTTGATACGTACCTACATAATATGTTATATTGTTTCGATGCGATATATTTTACTATGATAAAACCGTTTTCGGTGAATGCTTCAAATCAGAAAAAAGAAAACTAAAATTCATATTTACACCAACAACTTTTGCATACATTATATAATATAAGTGATGAATGAGTTGATCCTTACAAAGGACACTTACTGGTATTTCAATCGCCAAGTATTGTATTAGATTATTAGTAATTAAATAGTATATGAGCCCTGTTAACATTTTCCAATTATCGTCACTGTAACTTGTGTATTGTGTAAACATTCGCAATTAATAATATAGTACATGCATTTTAGCTAATAAAAACTTATATCCGCCTTTCAAATTGGCCTTAAATTTGTTGACCAAGTTTATAATGTACACCGCAGAGCACTGAGTAATAATAATAAACAGTAAACGCTGTCAACATGACGCAATAATTATACAGTTCGAATGTTTATGTGCAAATTCGAATACACGCATTGTGTATTTCGTGTACACTTATAGTTTTTCGATTTTTGAATTCGTGAATATAATATTTTAATTCAATATTACAATTGATTTTCTGTTACAATAAATTATTAAACTAAGAAATCAATGGTATTATATTTTTTCAGCACATAATATAATACAATAGCTATATAATATATTTTACAATTGACTAGTGAGTCATCTGGTGATTGACATTTGATATTATTAACATATTTGGATGACAATATAAAGGTCAATTGCCAATGACGTCAAATATGATATTTATATTATAAATCAATTTCCCGACCTGTAAAGACACAAAAAGAAGACGGGTATAAGTTGTAGATAAGTCATTGCTTAATAAATTTATATTGGTTATTATTATTTCTTGATATTTATACTTTGGTGAATATTATTTACTGAGAGGTTGTTTTTTATATTACATTGAAGTTTTTAAGATTTTACCATGCATATTTAAATGTAAGGTTAAACTTAATTTAGGTGGCGTTACCATAGACCATAAATCACCGATAGTAGAAGTAATCGTTTCACTAAGCTAACTAATTTTTGATAAACAAAATAGACTTATTATTTTCATAACCAAAATATCGTTTTAAAGGTACAGAAGCACGTCTTGGGAAATTAAGGTCGCTTGATCAGTACTGGCGCACGTCATCATGCGTTTTAGAAGCTAACGGACCGGAACCGGAAGTACTTAAGATACGGTTAGGTTACCAAACGTTTTCTATAACATTCGAAATCGTAACAACACTCCACAGATTTCATAATAATATTTTTACCAAGAGATGGGAAAATCAGTAAAAAGAATATGTATTTTCGTGGGGATATGATATTCAACATTACAAAGTAGGTAAGTCCTACAAAACGACTTCAACGAGTTCTCACTTGTCGTATCTTCACATAAATTATTGTATATTACTGCGCATTGTGTATGGATTTTCCATCAGCGACTAGTGCAGTCACGACCATGGTTATCGTTTATTCGTTCAACAGTAGGTACGAAAATTGTGTTACTCCGAAGCGTGTGCACTTGTGTAATATTCTTAAGTTATTTTACATGAATAAATATGGAGACAAATATCCGAACCTATAGGCAATATAAATACTTCAAAGCAAGATCCACTTCACAATAATTGTACGAACAATTAAATAGATCGCGACGCGAATCTTTGAATTATTCAACTATGATTTTTAGAATATTCGGATACATTTTTAAAGTATATTATAACCTTTGAAATATTTATCTGGAATGTTAAAAGGTGCATTAATATTTTGTATCTTAGGTCATTATAATTTGCATAAACCTTCAGTCAATTGTTATTTCACGTCAAAATAACAAGATACTAATTATAAAATACCAAGAGACAATAATTACTATTTAGGTTATGAACAGAGCATTTTATTTTACAATGATATGTGTCTGACGTTTATGTGTTTTTTTGTGACATTGGAAACCTTTTTAAGCAGTAACAATGCTTCAATTTTTTTTACTTTAAAAACGGTTTAAAGTAGTACATTAGATTTAGTTGGTACTTTAAAGTGTCAAAAATTAAACATTTTCTGTAGGTACTTTAAAAACAATTGAGAAAAAAAAGAAATAAGAAAAAAACGAGAAGCATAAAATCAGTTTAGTTATTCAAAAATAAAAAGCTGTAAAGTCTACATATTTTTAACAGGAATTTATATTAGCATTTATTCAATAACGTAATGATATATTATAAATTTGAAAAGATTTTGGCACTTTTTGTATAAGTTATATAATATAATATATTTGAAATTTTTAACTTTTTTTAGATTATTATTAAATAATGCATAATACTAATTTTGCTTGTAAGTAAGCGTGTAAAAAAAAAAATAGTTCATAATTAGTGGTTCTTACCTCAATTAAAAAATATCGAAAATACATATTTACAATTTCTTTTTATAAGCGTTTAAAGTTCATATCCGTACAAAATTCGTCACTCGTCAGTTACAAAAGTAAGTTAACTATTTTGAAATAAAACAAGTTTGTGAATTTTCTTTTAATACCTTTTAAAATATTGAAACTAAATTTAAGGTATTTATAGGCATTTTATATTATGCTAAGCAAAAATATAATATTCAATTTAATAATCATATAACTGGAAAATATTAAATTTAATGCATCTCTCAAATAGTTATTATTAATTTGTTTCGGAAAAACAGTTATTTTTTAGTTTTAGTTTTGGATCAACCTTCAAATCTCAAAAAAAAAAGGTCGGTAAGTGGGTGCTGCACTGCTGTACAGTATGTGTTGAGTGAATGTATTAAATTTGAATTCAATTATATAAATTATTGCATTCGAAAAACGATTCTGAGCGAAGACGGTCTGTCAGCCTACATAACGAAATGTATTTTATAATATTATTTCTATTAAAATAATTCATTTTACTATTAATAATACAGTAGGTTGAATTAATTTTTGCAGAAAATATTACATTTGAAAATGACATTGAGTGTATAAAAAATCATAATATACTTTAAAAGTTTCAAGTACCCTAAAAAAAATGATTTTAAATTACAACGAAATAACTAATATTGTCATTTTTCATTTAAATATCTAATTTCGTCCAAATTTGAACTTAAAATGTATTTAAAATTAATTATTTTAATACATTTTTTTGATTTTTGGTTACACTATTAAATACATAAGAAAATTCTTATTTTAAATTTTCAATCCTTAGTTATAAAAGCTGAACATTTTGTACATTTTTAATTACAAAACAATTTGAAAATGCTCGACGATGAATTTCGGTCAAAATTTTAAGTTTAAATACTTATAAAAAAAAAAATGTGTCTATGTATTTTTATTATTTTTGATCTGTTATTTTAACAACTTATGAGGAATCTTTTATTAAAATTTGACTCAACGAAATTTTTTTTTTCGTTATTTATAAAAAAAAATGTTGAAAAAGCGAAAAATTTATAGGTCTACAATTAGCACAAAAATTGTCAAAATATTTTTAAATTTTTTTAATATATAGAAAATGGTAATCTAAATATTTGGTGAAATTTTTAAATGTTTACGGTTATTACTTTTTGAATTACATCAAAATAAGAAAATCGTTCTCGGAAAAAATGGGTAAATATCCATTGTTTAATTTCAAACTCTCATAAATAATTAATTTGACTTTTCGGTAAATTTTTTCTTTTTTAGAAAGGTAGAAAAATGTATAGAAAATATTGTGTTGAATTCACAAATATTAGATTTAAATAGAAATTTTTTTATGAAATTCCTAACCAAAGAAAACTGAAAATTTTCTTAATTTTTTACGTATTTTGTCAAAATTTTAACTTTAGACGCTTTTAAAAAACTAGTGGAGACTAACGCTGAACTTTTTTGTTTAATTATCACTTACAAAAAGCTATAAATATCTTTGTATTAAATTTTCGAGTTTTTTAAACAATCAAAAAAAATTTTGTCGACAATAAAAAAATTTTTTTTTAAAAACTCACAAATTGATTATGTCAATAAATAGTTTTAAAAAAAATCAAAATATATTGAAAATTTTATTGTGTATAGAATTTCCTTATATAAACATTTTGTGATAATTTCATATATCTACGATTATTATTTCTTGTGTTACACCAAAAATAAAAATCGATATTGTCAAAAATTAGCTTTCCTTTAAAATTTAAGTTTTTTTTTTAACTTATTAGTTGTTTTTCCCGGCGTGTTATGGGGAATTTTTTACTTTTGATCTCACTAAGTACCAACTAGATTCACTTTCCTACCGGAAAAGATGCTAATGAAGAAATTCGTAGCACTTTTACTGCCCTTTAACAGACACAAAAAAGAAAAAACACACATTATCATTATAAAATCAATACATTCCTCACTCCACTGAGAATTTAAAAAAACACTTTATTGTAAAATCTATACATTATTTGCTCCGCTCAGAATCTAAAATATGGGATTTGAATTGTAAAATTATTTTTTTTTTTTTTTGTTCTAAGGGATATGTCGTTATAATTGCATCTATATTATTTTTTTTTGCGAATACCTTTTTCTCGCCCTTGTTTAACATCACGAGTACACTTGGTTTAAACGCATTTTTAACACTTTGATGTTACCATCAAAAGTGCTCAGTAAAAAGATTTCATTGACCTGTCAATCTTTCGTTTACCATAATATAAAATATATTTATTTTTATTTTTATGACCCGCTTGGGAAATATAAGAGTTATGTCATAAATGTTCGTCAATCTAAATATGCAGGGATGAGTAAAATACGCATATACCTTACCCAAAATCAAGTATAAAATGTAAATGGTCATTTAAAATGTACTCATTAAATTCGTCTTTAATTTGTTCACGATTATTAATTCTAGTTAAGTTCAGATTAAAATATAAACGTGGTGCGTTAATATAGTCGGTATATATTATAGTAATTAAACTATGTAAGTTTCACCTGAACTTTAAAAATATTTCAAGTTAAATTTTAACATATATAATCCAACATATATAACATAATTTTTAGCAATACTCGTGCCAAACAATTTGAGTTCTCTTAACTTGTAAAAATATTATTATATCGTTAATTTTTATTATAAAACTATTTATAATTATGACATTACATATCATGTTATTATTTTTAGTGATTGAATTACTGCAGTACTTAGAAAAATGGGTTTCTTAAAAAGTGCTTTGTGCACATAACACCCTAACAAATCATTACATTAAATTTAAAAAACATAAAATTATGTTAATATGTTATTATATAAATGTATATTATTTATATAAATTATTCATTGACTTAAGAGCTACCAGCAATTATTACGAGTATACCCCAAGTATATCTAAAATATGCACAAAAAATATTATGGTAAGACAGGAAGGTTGACGTAAAACAAATTGCAAGTTTCTTTTACCTGTAATTTTTGTTTGCGGTTATGTGGAAATGTTGGCTAGGTAAATAGCTCCGAAACACAAAATATGTATTATCAGATATTAGTGTAGAGGAAGGGGGAACATTGATGTTTAAACGGCCTACGTCATAAATTCTAATATTATTTGAAAACCTCGCTAACAGTATTCTCCCCTCGGTGCAAATTATTAACCGAAAAGTAACCTTCCATTAATACGACAAACACGCGCTCATACAATGCGCACAAACCCTTTAACCTTTATCCACGTTTGCAGCGAGCAATAGTAATTTTATAGGCTCGCATAACGCGCTCTTTGGTTCGTTGGTTTTATTTACATTTATTATTACGAGACTGCAGCACCCGATGAACCACTCGCACACGCGAACGCGAATTTCGGGTTTTAGTTTCTTTATCTTCAACTTCTTCTTATTCCTCTTCTTCTTCTTCTTCTTTTTCTTCTTCTTCTTCTTCTTTTTCTTCTTCTTCTTCTTATTATTATTATTTCTATTATTACCGTCTGAATCGACCACCAGAGAGATGAAAATACGATGACGCTAGTACACGGGCGCTCGAAACGGGAAAAACCACAAAACCACACCTCCGCGTCCGCACTGCAGTCTGCATCACTAGTAGAGTATACATACGTGTATATATTATTAGACACGTTTTGAATATAAACAGTTTCGCGTACATACAGCGAGTGTCCTCGAAAGGATTGGACAAATGGTGTATGTGCGTGTGTGTGTGTATTATATAGGTACATGGTGACTGGAGAGAAGTTCGGATAAACGAGGTCGTCTTCGGAGAGAGTAGTCCTCGCAACACCGCAGTATGTCTGAAGGGTTATTATCGATTTCGTTTCGTCGTCGTCGTCGTCGTCGTCGTCGTCGTTGTCGTCGTCGTCGTCGTCGTCGTCGTCGCCCCCATCTCATACACCGCACGCGTACACCCTAATAATAAACGGACCACGGTCCAGCACACGCGAGCACAGGCAATCACTAGCGGGGGACTTATTGAGACTAATTAATTGAGTTTATATAAATATGTGTGTGTGTGTGTGCTTTGCCAAAAAATACACGTGGCGTTATCTCTTCGCAGTGATAATATATTAATACGACCAGCGCACTTAACGTACCCGACAAAAACTACAATTATGATAACCCGGACTTCCGCCACACATATATTATATATTATTACGACATACGACTATACGAGTGTTGGCTGTGGCACTTGAGTATTTTCCTTTTGAATTAATAATGCTCACCCTCTACCATATATTATCTGCTGCCTGCACGTATGGGTAGTACAATATTATAGGCACAACCTTTATAAAAGCGTGTTCCATAATATAGCTGTGTACTAATGGCATTGATTATGCAGCGTATATGTGATGTATAAATAATAATAATTATAGATCGATGAAATATGTTTAATGTAAACAATTAACATATTTTGTGAATGATACATAAAATATCGTTGAATAATATTTAGCTTTATATTATGTTTATCGTATTATAAAAATCAATCTTATATTTTAGATTCTAAGCGGAACGAAAAATGTATTAATTTTACAATGATAATGTGTGTGTTTTTCTTCTGTCTGTATATACGATAAGTAGTCTAAAAAATGCTTCGAGTTTCGTCATCAGTATTTTTTTTGGTGGGGAGTGAATATAGTTGGTACTTTTGAGAGGTCATTTTTGAAAATTTTTAATAATTTTGAATGCATCGGGAAAAACAAAAAAAAAATAAATTAAGAAAAACGCCAATTTTTTCGCAAAGCAAATTTTTGACAAAACTGGTTTTATTTTTTGGTATAACACAAAAAATAATGACACACGAAGATACACGAAATTTTCACCAAACGTTTATATTAGCATTTTCTTTACACTTTACAATTTTCAATATAATTATAGGTAGGCTGAAAAACCATCATCGCTTGAATCGTTTTTTCGTATAGGTACAATGATTTTATATCATTGCATTCAAAATGAACACATCCATAATAATGGCCCACTCGACTACTACTGTACAGAAGAATGAATGTACATCTGCCAATCTTTTTTATTTTATATCTGTTGTCAAGTTGTTTCACAAAATCAGAAAATGCAAGTAAAAATATTGTGTACTATTATATTTTTGTATTAGACAATAAATTTAAACGCAATAATAACTTATATTTAAATAATTTTGGTATTTATTGATCGACAACATCGTTTAAAACAATAAGTGAGTTAGGGATTTCAATAATCTCTAGATAGTTATTTATATTTTAATTTATAATTATATAAGAGAAGGTATTAATTTTGTACCTGTTATATATTGAATAGAAAATTAATAAAAAATGTTTAAATAATATATTGGTTAATATTAATTTATACGTCTTTTTGTTTTAACTTGATTTATTATAATTTAAAATATGCATATTATTATACAATGTTATAATATTGAAGTGTATACTGGTATATTATTATAAATATAAATTATAAAATGTATTCATTGTGCTCCTCGTACAAAAATAATTGACACACTTTAAGTCACTTGACTGAAGTGTGGCATGATGGATATTTACCATAAATTCATATAAAGTGCATCGACCTACTTGATCCTGAAAAATGTCTTTTGCAATAAAAACAAAAATATTATAATATTATAATTAGTTTTGTTTTTAAAAATGTTGTTTTGGATGTAGTTAGTCTAATAAATAATTGATCATCATTCACGCTTATACATAACCTATACATTTGTAATAACCTATGCCATTTAATATCATAAAGTAGCTCTTGAAAACATTCATAAGTTATTTTTACTTTTAAAATTGAATTTATTTTTTTTTAGTAATTTATTATGAAACCTTACTACAATGGTATTTTATTAAGTTAAAAAATATAATTAATATACCTACATAATATAATATTATATCTGCGATTAAATGATATATAATATTTTATGTATTATAAATTCCAAATAATTAATAAAATTGATATTATATAAGCTATGATTTTTTAGTAATAATCCAACAAAAAAATAATGAATAATACTTTATATTATATTATTCTGAAGATTTTTTTAAATATAAATTTCATATACAATATTAATTTATTAATATTTATAAAATAAGAAGTTACTTGTTTTCAAATTATTGAAGTAAGATCATTAACTTTAAAATAATTAATTAAAAATATAAAAATAAATACACAAAGTAATCTATTAAAAATATAATAAAGGAAATAATATACAAATATTGAAGAAAGAGTAGAATTAAATATTCTGTATCTTGATTGATGTTGTGAATGAAAAATAGCTTACGAGTGATATAAACGTTGTATGTATGGTTATAGTAAAAAAAGTATTTGAAATAAATATAAAATGGTTGAGAACATTATTGGGATACAATACAAGATAGATCGAGTAAAGTGTCAGACAAGAAAAATAGAATTAAGAAAAAAATGAAAAATGAGTATAAAAAGTTTGTGACTTAAAAAAGTATTCCAGTGAGGTTAGTAGCAACCAAATAAAGAAAACATAGTTGTTTGAGACCAACACACGAAACCAAAATCAACGTATTGAAGTGTGAAAGCTACAAATGCAGTGGAATTAAGTTTAACTTTAGTCAGACGGTTAACAATGGTATTAGTATTAAAGCAGTGAGCATTTTTAGAAATCGAACAGCAACACCAAAGTAGTGAAGACTGAAGATAAAACGGATTTCATAGTTTTTACTAACCGATTGACTTTCTACAAGTTTATAAAATATAGGTATTTACTGAAACACTTAATTGATTGAAAACAGCGTTTTTAGAATTTAAGTTGTACCCACTCAAATAATAAAATATAGTAGACGCCGCTTTTAAAACTCACGGATGTAATGTTCAGTTGCTTATTAGATTTAAAATTGCCTGGAACAATTTGAAACGGATGTATCCTAATTCATTAAAAAAAAAATTGATTATAAGATTCAAATTTCATAAGAAAATAAACTTTTGTGTTATTTATTACTTATTATTGGTTCCTGATCATATCATATACCATGTATGTACAACAAATTTTATCGCATTTCAAATTTATAAAAGTTTAAAATCCACGGAAGTTGAAATTATGTGTATGTATGCATGTATGTATTCTACATTTATAATCATTTAATATGAAGGAATGCGATTGGAAATTGGAGCCTTCAGGACAAGCCCAATTGAAAGTATTCTTAATTACGCCAGAGAAATCCCGCTAGAACTCCAAAGAGACCAAGAAACATTAAGATATATCATCAAAAGGAAAAGTACATCCAACCAAAATGGACACAAAACCATCTTCAACAACCATATCACATCACCAATAAACACAAAACACAATAAATCTTCATCAATACGAGACATATTTAACACATTACAACAATCAATGAGTATTCACACCTCAGTCGTAAATAAAATTACATTCCAAATTTTATCACCCTGGAATTGGGAACTAAAACTAAATACTGAACTCTTTGACTTTAATGAAAACGAAACAAATAATTTAATAATTATCTCTCATTTTAAAAATACAATTCAGCACTCATTTTTCAACTACACAAAAATATACACCGATGCATCTAAATCTGAACATGGAGTAGGTTTTTCTATAATTAAAGATGACACAGTCATACAACACAAATTTCTAATAATAACCAGCATTTTTTCTGCCGAAAACTATGCTATCTATGAAGGAGTAAAACTCGCAAACACTCTAGAATCAAATGATATCCTTTTAATTAGCGACTTCCTTAGCACCTTACTAGCCCTTAAAAACCTATCCATAAAAAACGAAATAACTCTAAACATTCAAAAAAAATTAATCGAAACAAAAAAATATAGTATTCATGTGGTTACCATCCCACACTGGTATCGCAGGAAATGAAAGAGCTATGCTGATCTCGCAACAAAAATCATTTTAAGCCCTACTTTAAATAACATTCCCTCTAATGACATAATAAATTTTATAAATAAAAAGTTGATCTTAATTTGGCAAAACCAATAAACTCAAAAATATCAAAAAAACAATTAAAATGTGGCACACCCCTCTTCACTTTAACAGACGTCAAGATATCGCAAACACCCGCATCAGAATTGGATATTCTTTTCTCACACATTTATAACTAATTAGCAAAGAGCCTCAACCAAGATGCGACACATGCAACCAAACATTCACCATCAAACACGTAATGGAGGAATGCACACTGTACGCCTTCACACGCACCGACCTGAACATGCCATTCAACGCAGCAGAAGCACTTGACGAACATCAAACCACAAAAATCATTGCGTTCTTAAATATTACTAATATTATAAAAAAAACTGTAAATCCATTATCTCTTAAAGTGTAATACCTAATTTTAAGTACTCTAATATCATGTAAAATATTGATAGGCTAATAACCTTTGTTGTTGAAGCCTTAATTCTTTAAATAAAAAAAAAAAAAAATTATTTAATAATATCTTATATTATATAATAGTAAAAGTAGCAAAATTAAGTTAATAGTTAATTAAAATTTTTGTTTGTTTTTTTCCCACTTCTCATAAAAGATTCAATCGGTTCTAAGACTCACTTTGTGCTGGTCTCAATGTGAGTCTTACAAGCGGCGTCTATTGTATATTGAATAATAGAGATAAAGAGGTTAATTAAGATAATATATTATGTTAATTTAGAGTCGTTCACATGATGGAATAAGTACACATATTGTAAATTAATTTACATTAAAAAATATTTTGTTGTAATAGATTGAATTTCAACCATGACAATGTTCTGTAGTAGCATTAGAAGTTTTTTGTAATCGATGTGTAAACAAAGTGTACATAGTGTTAAGGTTAAAAATGTTTGTAAATAACGTAGAAATTTGTCATCTAATTAAGATAGTTAAATAAAAAAATACATTTAAAATGTAAGGATTGGAGTTAGAAAGTGTACTGTTAATTATTTATAAATACTGCGTGCAATACTTTAAAATAATAAATACCTCATAATAAAGTCGGATGATTATTATAAAACATCTACACAGTTTTATAAAAAAAGTAATGGATGCAAATCCCGTTAAAATAAATTGGACAGTTTGAAGAAAATTCAGATCTGTCAGTCTTTTTGTTTTAATTATGATTTCATGTTGGCCAATAATATAATTATTTTTATGATTACTCGTCAATCTTGTGCTCTTTCGACAAGCCGAACCCTATAATTTTATCGAAGTTATTTAAGTACAGACACATTGCATGTAATAGTTTCTCGTTTCCTTCCACGTGTTGGTATGACGCGTTATTTCTTCCTAAACAGTTGCCAGACCAGAAAGTAAAACCATCCACGATAAAAGTTTGAATCGTGGACGTTGCTTGTCGTCACTGTGACACTGCTGCCATACTCCACTCGGCTACTCCGTCCAATAATATAATAATATACTTAACAATTATTATTTAATATTACAACGTATAAATTATTAAAATTTGTAATTTAACATTAATTAAAAAATGATATTGGTTTACTAATTATTACAATTATGACGCTGTGGACAATTTTAAGTAAAATTGAATATAACACTAATTATCTACTGTTATCAACAAATAATATTTTTACAGCTATAGTAGGCTTTTAAAAGTTCGTGGCGTTTACTTGTCAATGTTTTACGTAAAGTTTTAAAACTTATCAGATAATGTATATAAATGAAATCCAAATACTAAACGGTTTAGTTGAACATTATTACATGTTTCGAAACATTCTGGCGTACCGATCACATCACAGCTTTTCGAATTGGATAACTTTTTCACTCTGTTTTAACTTTATTTCTGAGCGTTAAAAATCCATACAACAAAAATCAAACATCATGATCGAATCTAATTTGAATATTTTATGAAACGAACTTGTATTATACATTTATTGATATAGTGCGACTAAAACGCGCATGACATTTTAGCCACAGTCCTGAATTTTGAAGACAACAATACTATTTCCATAATACACCCAAGACGAGTTGCAAACTAGAATATTAAAAAGTTGCATGCACAAACTGCAGTCGACTATTAATACCATTTAATTGATTTTTGGTATCTTTAAATTTATTTTTCCTCTTTGAACTTTCAGCTATATATAGTCGACTCACTGTTAATTGGAATTTACGCATAAATTAAACTTATTAAAATAGGATCGTTTTTGAACATTCCAGTATAATAGATAGGTAGTGATAACACAAAATATATAGATATTTAAAAATAAAGGTCGGCAAGTGGGTGCCGTTCTGCTGTATAGTAGGTGACGCAAGTAGGTCACTTTCGTGGATATGTTAAATTTAAATTCAATGGTATAAAATCATTGTATACAAAAAACGATTTTGAATGAAGACGGTCTGTCAGCTTACTCTACATAACTATATGTAACTATTTTAAGATATTATTGCTATTAAAATAATTCATCTTACTATTAATAATATAGTAGGTTGAATTAATTTTTGTAGAAAACATTGCATTTAAAAATGTCATTGAGCGTATAAAATATAATAATATACTTTAATATGTTGAGTTATATTCTCTAACCTTAGGTTAAAACAAAACATTCTTTATGAATTTCTAAATAAAATAAATTTGAAATATTTATTATTTGTCTAAATTCAATTTTTAAATGCTTGTTAAAAACTATTGTAGACTTACTCTCAATTTCTTTTTTAATTTTCACTTATAACATGTTATTAAGAACTTTGTATTAAATTTTCAAGTCTATTGACCAATCAAAAAAAAATTTTATCGATAATAATAAAAAAAATAAATAAAAATATACAAAAATTTATTATGCCTATTAATAGCTCAAAAAGAGTCAAATATATCGAACATTTTATGGAGTATAAAAAATACTAATGGTTAACATTTTTCAAGAATTTAATGTGTCTATGTTATTATTTTTTGTGTTACATCAAAAAAGAAAATCGATTTTAATAAAAATTGTTTTTGCGTTAAAATTCCCGTTTTCCTTAATTTTTTTTTTTATTTTTCTTGTTGCGTTTGAAAGTTATTTGAACATTTTTTATTTTTGACCCCTAATGTACCAACTAGATTCACTTTCCTACTAAAAAAGATGCTGATGAAGAAAATTGAATCACTTTTACTGTCCCAAAAGGTGTTGACAGGCACAAAAAAAAAATATATATACCCGTCATCGTAAAATCAATATATTTTTCGCTCCGCTCAAAATCTAAAACTGTGATGAAATGTTAATAAAATATTTATTAACTAAATATTCATAATGTGTTTTGATAACCTGCAATATCAAATTTAAATAGTATTTTGGACCCGATAATTTCTATGTAAAAACTGAAAAAAAAATATTTGATCATTCTACTATTTAACGTAACGGAACTATAGGTAATACAAATATTCAATATAGTCATATAGAAATTGTAGATCTGGCAGATTTTTGGTACGTCATTTTCTGTTTTGTAAAAAATTGAATCAATACGACATTATAAATGTTTTCCTATTGCAAATCATGGAAACAAAGTAGTTTCTGTTTACATATAATTGTGGATCCTGCAAAGTGCGATAGAGTGTCTGAGGAATAGAGACAGAAAAACACAATGGTGAGATTGAAAAAAAAAACCAAAAAGAGTGATGAAGGCGGACAGTAGGTAGATATGCGAAAACTCCCATAGTAGTGTGTTAGTGTATATATTCATATTACCTACCTATATATATATATATCACATGTTTTATTCGGGCATCCGGAGGCCTTTATGACTGTAAAGTGTAAATACAACAATACCTGTCAAGTTGTCTAGAACAAAAAAAAAATTATTCCGCTTAGTGTGAAATTCAGGCTGTATTGTGTGTAACGGGTAAAAATAGAAAACTATCAACGTGTTATGACAAGAGAAAAATATATAGGGTAGATGAGTGTTCATTAAAATATCAGATACGAAATTCGATTTATGTTTATTTAATAAGTTTGTAGTTTTAAGTGGCTTTCAATAATAATAAATTAAAATACTCGTAATCTATATTTTATGTAAAGGATATATTATCAGGAACGGAAAACTCATATATACTTATTTGCAAAGATCAATGAATATCTGCAATGAATACATAAACATGATTAATATTAAATTAAATTTTATTTGAATTTAGTTTTTTCATAATTTTCCCGGTAGTAATTGCTTGTTATAACTTTTGTATAATTATACATGCATTTATATTCATTCGTAAAATATATATATATATTTTATTGTGAGTTTAGCTATGACTGTGTAGGTTTTACAATGATATGTTTTTTGTTGTTTTTTGACGTCACCTTTATAGGAGCGATAAAATTGCTATAATCTTCAACTTTGAGATTGTTTTTGAGTAGCATATTGGATCTAATTGGTATTAGGGGTCAAAAGTAAAATAAAATTCCAGTCATATTGATAATTATCGGGAGATACGTAAAAAAAAAAAACAGTGGAAGTAGCTCTGTTGTATATTAGTATGTGTCAAGCGTTCCTTTTCATTGAGACAATGACAGAAATTGATCTATTACATTTGAGCTCAATTTAAATTTTATCAACATTGGATATTCAGACTAAATCTTTTAAAACAATTTTTGTTATTTCGTTGAAATTCAAAGTTATTAATTGTAGAAATATTAAAAACATCGTTCTTTTACAAAAACTAAACTCATAATAATTCCACAATACATACTTTTCATTATATTTTTTCAGAAACTTTAAGGTTAAAGTAAAAAAGATATATTTTTAAGATATCATAAATCTAAAAAAAAATAATACATTAAATAAATTGGGTTTTAAATTAAAATTAAGTTTTAATTTGGCGACCTGTTAATATTTGAGTATCGTTAAATATTGATTACCGTGTACTAAAACAGCTATTAGTGTATGTCAATGTTTCAATAGAACCTACTATCAAATTAAATATAATGTCAGTCATAGAAAAGCTTAAAATACAAATTTAAAGTGAAAATAAAATTTATTTTAACATTGAATTTTAATCTTGTATGTATTATTACATTCATTTATTGTGTATTTTATTTTATTTATTTATCAAATTTTAATGCAGTAAATCATCAGTTTTTTTAATAGAACAATATATGTATAAATTAATTTCCTATATTTGTACAGAAAACTATATTATATATTTTAAATTAAAATTATATATTTCAATATTATTATTAAATATTACGATGATCAGTAGTTCAAAAAATATGGCAAAATCCTAGTCTGTCAAAATATAACAAATGTAATAATAATATAAAAAGTGTAGAATAGTTTTTAAAGAAACAATGGATAATATGTTGGTATACGTAATCGATGAAAAAAGATCGCTCATGTCGTGTATATGTTTAGGCTATACATTATTAGAGTAGCGGTTCCCAAACTTTTATGACCAAGGTACACTTAGAAAATAGTTTGCGTTTTGTAGAACCCCAATGTCTCTAACTCCAACTCTACCAAATTTTTTGGTAAACGTGTTTTCCAAGTTTAATATATAATAATGTTCTCAATATTCACATACACTTGGCAGAACATTTAAGATTGACCCGCGGGACCCTTATGTTCAGCGGAACACACTTTGGGGATCACTGCCTTATAGAGAGTAGGTATTAGCCGGATACTAACTACTTCGTAGTTGAAGTTGAATTTGCTCTTTTGGCGTAGTTGTTTGATAAAAATGAAAATGCGAATTTTCATTTTGACGTTTTGAAAGACTTAGAATAAACGTCAACGGTTATATTAACACTGCAGCATGATTGTGATTTAATTTACGCACTGAGTATTAAATCATAATTTAAATTGTATCATATTATTATCTATGCTCAAAAATCAATTTTGTTCTAGTAATTTTTTAAAAATAAATTATGCTGTTTTAAATTTTTCCAATTGCAAAACAATATTTATGTAGGTAATCAATTTATATTTCATAAATGTATACTTTAATTAAAATATCAATGTTTATACCTGACCTATTTTTATTTTTAATAATATAAATTCTAAGTATCGCATGACTGCTACAACGATTCCAACAAAACACACCGTCTAAACATTTTTAGAAATTACTTAACCGATCTTTTATCGAGTTTTCCAGCGAATTCACTTAGAAGTATGAAACCCGTGTGTATTAAACGTACCCAAACGCGTATAGTGTGTTTGTTTGGTTATAGCAATATTAGAAGGATTGCGGAAATGCTTATTGGTTCGCAGTAAAACCTGTAAATCTCAGTTTTTAAAATTAGATTGAAATCTAAGAACAAATATACTTTTTTTTTTTTTGGTAAACCGAACGTTACTCACTATGTTATTCATTATCGTATCACAATTAATATGTTTATCGCTTACATTTATACATAACACGCAACTGCATCAGAATTGGCAAAGATTCCACGTACGTGTATTGATCACGAGTTATGGATTTGTTCCCTCGTTAAACTGTCAGTTATCGAAATAATATAATATTTTTCGATCATCGCCACGAGAATGATTGATGGAATACCCATACGCACGCACGAACCAGTGCACGCAATACACATACACGAACAATAATATTATGCATAATAATATATTATATGATATTACATCGTAAACATGAATATACAAACGAATAAGAAGTAAAATATAATATTATAATAAATATTTAAACGAAACGACACACTCGCCCACACACGCAAGTAGTAATGTATTTTTGCATAATATACATCCTTCTTGGTAACCATCCCGTTTTTTTTTTTTTTTTTACATAAATATACTTGTTTCCGCCGAGCACTAGGAGGAAAACGTCAAAAATAATATACATTTGAAGGATAAATGGCATAGAGAGTAATACTCGTATTATACGATGACGAATAGATATCTGGTATCGGTACAAAATTCGTACACCATTAGCGGCGCGAGAGTGTCGTTTTTCGTTCTACACGCGAGATAGTCTGATCAATCAAAGTTGTTAGAGAAAAGGTCAGTGCCTCGCAACAGTGACGGTTTCAGCAACAACAACAACAACATAAAAGACAAAAAATAAAACGCCAAATTGATTTTTTACATTAACCTCGTACAAACGTGTCATTATAACACCGCGTACTGTATTTTACTATCCGATTAAATATTAACTACGTGAAATGTTCAAAAAACTCACGCTCGAGCCAAGAAAATACGCATAACTAAGTCCGTGTAGTTTTACGTGCCACCGATGCACAAAAAGTACGTACGAGTTTTACATCATTTTCTATAAATTATTATTTTTATATTTATATGCGTGTGTTTAGTTAGATTTAAATCCAAGTACGCGAGTGTTCTGTGAATTATTCTTTGTACTTTTTTCTTTTATATATATACGCGATACGCGCGCTAATGTGCATCATAGTATCGTCAAATATAAATATCGTCTCCAAATATAAACTTAAACATTACTATGACATTATGATAAATTAATAATTATTCGTAAGCTACGACAAAAAAAAAACCAAACAAATAATATACTATAACCTAGAGAAAAGTTAAAATTATTAGGTAAGAAAACTATATAACCTATAATATTTACGTGCATATATCATAGTTTTAAAAGTCATTGTTATAGTTAACATTTAGTTTTGATGTAAGACAAATAACACTACGCTATATTTATTAAGTACGGTAGAACACTTGATTTAGATTGAAGAATTATTGAAATACTTATAGCTTATATAGATGAGTTATATATACTGTTATGACTCGGCTGAATTGGTCACGTGAACTCCGGTGGAAGAGCTAATAATATTGATTATATCATTAACATTAATGATGAAAAAATTACCTTTGATATTTAAAATAAATTAACATCGTTGATCCACATCATGGTTTGGACCATGAGTGGCCATAGGTAACTTTTTTTTTTTTTTTGGGGGGGGGATAAATAAAAATAATTCTCAAATTTAAGCTAAATAAACTTTGGCTCATAAAGTAGACATATTTATGAAAAGTAAATAAATAAATAAATTTATGTAATATGTATGATATGTATATTTTGTACTGGGTTCTAATATTATTAATATTTAAAAACATAATATTTTCTCTTTGTCTAACATAGTTTTCTATATTTATCATGGTACATTTTAAATTTGTGATCGACTCTGCGAAGCTTAAGTAGCTAGTGTGTACCTCTAATTTACTATATATTATAAGAAACCTTATAGTGAAAACTCGTTAGAATATTTAGGGAGATAAAGTTAATCATAAATATTTCAATTTTAATATTTGTGGATTTTATGTACACGCATAATAAAACTAAAACATATTTTTCCTAATATTTTATGCTATATTTTGTACAATGAATCGGATATAAATAATTTAATACCTACTTAAGAGATTAAACATTATTTACAATAATATATACAAGGTAAAAAATATAACATTAATAATATATTATCCGTATCACCTACATACACAAACTAAACCATATTTTTCGATTTATTCAAACATTGATTTTCTTTTATATTAAATTAATTTTCCGCGAAACACGATGAGTGTTTAGCGACATGCTGTGTTTTGATTTTTTTTTTATGTGCAATAACTTTTCAATGAATAATTTGTATTTATTTAAAATAAAAAAGTAATACGATTTTTGAACGTTAGCATATTATAGGTTATAATTTAATATGCATCATTAATTATTTTTTACACATATATTTTACAATTAAACGTGTTTGTATACTCTATTCAGTATAGGAACCGTACTGCATGTAATGACATGTTTTGGTCGGCGCGGTAAAAGGAACGCCCATTTATCATCCCCATCGATTATACCATCTGTATCCCTGTTGAGCAGTAAAGCCACGCCCTTGTGCATAATATAGCCACCGGTTTCATTTTTCATCCAGAATAGAGTCTATGTATATCAATTCATAAAAAGTACCTTAAAATAAATTGCGAAACACAGATTTGTACAATAAACTAGATAGCCAACTGTTGTATCCTACTAATGTGTTTAGTTGAAGCAGGTGGCAGCCATTTAATTCATGGCCACAGATATGTACAGTATAAAATATATATAATATAAGTATATGTGGCCTCGATTAAAATTTCGGATAATAACTTCATCAGTTAGCAATCTAGTTTATTTTTTATATCTTTGTTGCGAAATAATGCAACTACGATAAGACAAAATACGTGGTCGTACCTAAAAATAATCACAGAGTGGGGCACTTGAATGCTGGTGAATATAAGTTGGAAAAAGTGGATAATTTAAAATATTTGGAGATTGACATCAACAAGAACGCAAACAGTCAGGAGGAAATAAAAGTAAAATTAGCAGCGGTGAACAGATGCTATTTTGGATTGGTATCTCTTCAAATCTAAATCAAAGATCTTCTGGTGGAAGACAAAAATAATTCTTTATAAAGTTCTACTGAGACCAGTAGCTTTATATGCATGTGGTATATGGATCACTACATAATCTAATGAACTTAAATTAGTAACTTTTGAACGGAGGGTATTAAGAAGAATTTATTGACCCAAAATTAATAATGAGGGTGAATATAAGATAAGAACAAACCAGGAGATTCAAAACTTGTATGGATATTGTATCAATATTCTTAAAAAATATTAGATTGAGCTGAGCTGAACACGTGTGGATATCAAATGGAACAATTAAACAGGTTACAGAATGGAAGCACAAAAAGGCATATAGAACGTTCCAGACGAAGATGGAAGGATACAGTGACTAAGGACGTGAAAAACTTGGAGTAGAGAACGGACAAGAACTTGTTAAGAAGAGAAATTGATGAAGGCAAGTGGTTGTTGTGGCAATGGGCCTACATATAACCTATAAAACGCCATAAACGATTATATAGATACTAAGATTAATAACAAAATGGGTAACAAATTGTTACCTTCATATATCATATTATTAATTAAAATTTATGTTTTACCATTTATTTAAATATTATTATATTCTTAATATGCTTTTTTTTTTATATGAACACCAACGATAGTATTTGATGACAATGACATTGTATTTTAATGTTAATTATTTTTTATAAACACAATAAAAATTAAAAAAAAAATTAAGTATGAGTTACACAGTTATAATTTAAAAAACATAAAAGGCCAGTTAAGCCTATATTATAGCTATATTGCCGACTATTAATTTATGTGCAAAATATTTATCGAATATCGGATATCCGTTTTATTCGATGAAAAATAAACAGGAGAATATATGCCCGTTTATTTTATTTTTCCTGCTATATTTATTTGTAGTTGATATTACAGTAAAGCACTTATTTATATGCTGACGATCTTAGACATACACTGTGCATACTTTCAATGAAAACTTTTCTGTCCTTTATATCAGTGTTTGAATCACAATTTATAATATACTTCCTGTTTATCTGGGCTGTATTTTCTTAAGCTATATGGTTTTATCACGCATTTCAATGATAAATTACGATTACACGGCGTCACGGATAGGTGATTTAACTACACTTAATATTTTTTATAATCGTCGTGTTTTTAGTCGGCCAAACCATTTGTCGGTTGCACTGTCACAGATGTCGAAAAATACGAAGTGGTTGTTGTGATAACGACTGCGTTAAACTCTTTCCCGAGTCTACATGGTGCATCCAAACAACCAGAGGCTATTTGGCCAAGGGGATGGCCTGGTCGTTGATGGTAAACTCCATGGCCTTTTTCTATCTCTCCATCATAACTAGCAGTGCTTTCTGTGTCGGAGATAGCTGCTCTGGAGGGTGCTGAGCCGATGGCTGCTGGGTTCACAAATGCACAGAGAAACGGCCTCATTTGTCGTTGCGTTGGTATCCCGACACCACATGACGGAGTGCCACTCGTCTTGAAGGTTTTACCCTTTGCCTTGCATCCTCTTGGTGGGGATGTTCATCCTCGTGAACTGACGTCCTTTGATAAACCCACGCTTAAATAATACCCAAGCGTTTGGGCTAGTCCGTATCCGGCCGAACGATTGTCTGAATATAACTGCTTTGCAGTTGCTAATTGCTCTTCGTATGATTCGAACTTTGATTCAGACTTTCTTTTTGGATATGTAGTTTGCCAGTGGTTAAGCCTACCATATACGCTGATCCTGAAGGATAATTTAGATTGATTAATTATCAAGTCGCTACTTCGGATTTGGCTCCTGGGATTTTCCTGTTCTCTCAGATTTATTCTTGCCTGACCACTTTAGTTTTGGTATCCCGGTGTTGCTCATCCCGCATTGTCCAATACTACTGGCTTTGCTACCATCCACAACATAGGCCGGCGCTTATAATTCGCTAATCAATTTCAGTCGTTGGATACGTGCATACATTTTTAAGTTACACACATGATTCTTATCACCGTCATCACTTTTTTAGTCAGACCAAGATTTATACTCCGATACAACTTGTACTTATGTAGGACAAACTCCCAGTGTCTTGGTCTTGGTATGATCGGTGCATAACAACTCACATTATAGACTCGACTATAACGATCCCCATTGAACTTCTCCAAATAGTTTAGATCTGAACTTTTCCTATGATAAATCCAGATATCATCATGAACTATCATGATAGTTCTTCACCATGTATCTGCCTATACAAACAGCTGAGAGGTCAAACAGTCACCCATCAAGCCTTATTGATACCAGTTTCATTGAGTATTATGTTGGCCTGGAGCAAAAACCACATCAGATCTTTTTACCGTTTAACTCTGGTATTGACGCACGAGTTAAATTCAATTCATTCTGAGAAATGAGCAGGATAATTAGGATGTGCACCCGTTCTTCATCGGAAAAACTATTCCGTAACACTTCCACTTGAGTTTCTACCAGACACTTAGAAGGACACTCCGGACAAATTACCTAAGATTCCAGATATTTCATCGGACATCGGCCGATTACTAGAAACTCCAAATTAACTACAATTTGACACGTTTTCTACGGATAGTCAATTTTGCATGTTAGTCAATCGGCATTCAAACTTACTCCTTGAGTTTTACCTGATTATTTTGACTTTCGTTCAAAAAATTTTAATCTCCACCTAAGAATTTTCTGGTTCAGTGTTGAAGAGGGTTGTCACCTCATGTAAAACTAGCTAGTGCTACCCTTACGTTCGACTTACGCTTTTCTTCAGCTCACTCTCACTTCAATTGTTCCATACTCTAGTTAAATGTAGCAATTGTCAACTGTCGTTTCCAATCTTTCTAATCTATCCAACATCTGATTCATGCATTTATTTATCAAGTCCTTCTGTACCTTATCTACGTTGTTCTGGATCTCCGATATAATATTTTCCGGTACCTGGACTGACGCCACGTCATTTATTTCAAACCATATTGATCCTGGATCTATAATATATTCTTTGGTTCGAATAAACTCTTCAATTACTAAAAGTTTATCAATATTGAACCCTCGATTTCAATGCCACGCTTTGACAACTCCCAGTTAATCTTGAAAATATTTAAATTAAACTAAATTATTACTTTATTATTTATCTAATTAAATTATGATGGTAACCGTACGGATTAAAGCAAATAGGTGTATTGCTGGCAGATATGTACTTTTCAATCTAAAAAGAGCCTAAACCAAATTTAGCTCTTTAGAAATAAAGCTAGAATTTTACTTATTTTACTGACATTTTGTATCTTAGACAGGATGAGTCCTTAATATTTTATTTAAAAAAATAACAAGAATAGAACTATTAAGAACCAGTATGAACAGAACATATATTGTAGGTTCTTTAACCCAATATGCCCTAACTTTAATTAACGTAAAATAACTTTTATTAAAATTAGCACTTACCTTACTCCTATTTCGACAACACCAATGTATGTGTAGAGTGAATTGAAATAATAAAACACGTTATAAGGATGCAACATTGTATTTTTTATTAATTGTTTAAATTCAATAACCAGTATAACGTACTATTTCTTACAAGTATATTTTTGTTTAATATTTCCACACATATAATTATGTTTATTATAAAATCTTAATCCAATCTAATAGTTTTCACGAAGTTGTCATAAACTGCAAGAATCTTTATTAAAAATTATGGTATGAATTTCAACAAACACTTTTAAATTGTACATATCAATTGTCATTAATGATTACCAACGCGCTTGTTCAACATTCTTGTACAGTAAACAAATGGATAAACAATTGATTTTCATGCGTGTATGTGTGTGTGTATATTTATAACATAAGCTTCGGCACGTAGCCAGAACGTTTCCAGAATAATAGAAAAATAACCTACCTACAAATTCCTACCCCCATAAAACCGACTTCCGATTTCCATAAAAATGAACCTATTAACAATACACCGAGATCAGGGGGTATAAATAATACATATTCAATAACATATGCGTAAAACGTTCACAATAGAAATTATTGTTATAATTAACATGTTCGAATCGATAAAATTAAACAATGACATTTTTCATATTACATTTACTTGACAATGGTTCGATTAATATTATAAAATTTTGTTTTCTACTATCAAACAGTTTTTAATAAATTCATCAAACGATCGTTATAGTTATTTTAAATTTATCAATTATATAATTTTGATTACATTGCAAAGTCGAGTTAAAGTATAATGGTTTCATAATTAATTATATTCGTATAAAAGTTAAAAAACTTGTTTGCCTAAAACCCAAGTTGACTATAACTTAATTACCCAAAATATAATATTATGAATTATGTATATATTTAAATATTGCGATGATTGTAGTTAAAATGTAAATCTATCACCGTATTATATTAGAATACATTAGTACACAAGTTTTCAAGAAAATTTGAACCAACTATCTCATTATTATTAAAAAAAAATTATTATTAAAATATACAAGTGAACTAAAACAGTATTATTTTTATTAAAAGTAAAAAATATATACAATAGTATTGGGTATAAACTATTTTAAATGATAAAGCTATATAGTACATTGTGAACTTGTGAAAGTACACGTTTGAAAATATTATAAAATATCACATTACGAATATTATAATGTAAGTATCATAGTTACTATCATAAAGTCTTATTGGTCATTTTTATTATCTATACGTATAAAGCGTCAAACGCCAAAATTACGTGTTAATCGTGAAATAGCGATCATTTTTACTGTTTGACAACATAAATTTTATTTTTGTGTTTATTCAGCATTGATGTGGTATGTAAATAATTTTATTTTATCGAATTTGCCAAAGAAAATATTTCGCAAGATAATAATATAGTTGTAAAATTAAAATTCGTACACACGGCCATTAAAAGTAATAACACTCGGGGTAAAATATTACGTCGACTTGTCTTCTGGGATAAAACGACGAAGGTAATACGTTTAAGAGTGGTTATACATTAAAATACATTGTACAGCATTGTTATATAGCTCAAGTGTAAAACTTGAGAATTCAGCGCCGAAATTGCGTTGTTCATTGAGCCAGCAGCCGACTTGCACAGAAATGGCACGTCTATTCTCTGTGCATTTCGATAGTGTGATTACTTTTCATAACACTCGTTATTTCGCCTAACTTATTTTCGTACGTACACAATAAATAGGGTCGGTGGGGTGAGCCGTACACCGCCACCGTGGACGGTGTATGCGCGTTCGTCGTGGATGACAAATTATTGTTATACTTGGAAATTGAAAACACTGTATATTGACCCAATCGATATGATATTGACATGTCACCACTCTGTTTCTCTATCGTTATTAATTTAATACCTAGTTGTCTGGACGGAAACATTATTTTAGACCCTACCGCATAGGCTACCTGCTTCAGGTACTGCTACTGCGTCACAGGAAGAAACAATAAAATATTACGCACTCAGTACGGTTCGATGTTCGTGCACGTACTGCACAGTTTTTAAATATTTCGCTATGCCGTAGGTCTATTATAGATAAATGGTATAAAAGGCGAAATAGTTTAAAAATAACAAGGCGAGGAAAAACACAACTGCAACTCGACGATCAATATATATTTTTAAACTCCGATGAACAATTTTCCTTTTTTTCTTAAAAAATTAAAAACCTCAGTTTGTTTCTAGTTTTTACTTCATAAATTAGAAAAAAAAATACAAGTTAAGTTTGGAATTTAAAACTAAACAAAGTTTTAGTGTCAACGACTTTATTATAAATAGGTAGGGTTTAATTTTGAAAGCAAATACTTTTTATTATTATTTTTTTTTTAATGATCAAAAACTAATTTTTATCTGTACGATGTATATATATTTCATTTAGTTTCTATTCAAATAGAATAAACTTCGTTTTGTCTTTTTTGCTTTTTTTTACCCCCCCCCCTTTTTTTTTTGTATAATATATATTTAAATGAAAACAGATGAGACGATTCGAAGAACACTATCAAGACATTGAAACATATAATGTAAAAATCTGTGTGAAGATACTTTATATAATATGCTTGGATACTCAAATTATGATAAATTTTTCGATTTTTTATTTAGGCCCATAACGTGATTCATTAGAGTAAGGAATTTTCAAAAGAAATTAAGCTATATTTTTAGTGGCTCTATAAAACGGAAATAAAAAAAATTACGTCTATTAAGAGTAGTGGTAGTTTATATGTTATTTCATCAATAATTAAAAATGTTATAAAACAGTATATTTTACTGTGGCGTGATGCCCTTGTTAGAACGGCATCGCCGTTGTTAGCGAGAGAAAAAAAATCAATCGAAATGAAAACACACGTTACAGACCGACAAAGAACAAAAACAACAAAAATATTATAGAGAATGTACTAAGTCCAAAGTCAAATAAAAAAATACATCGTTGATTATGATAATACAGAGCAGTTTAACAGCTCGAGAAAGAGATACACGTATGCAACGTACTTATCCACACCTGCAGCAGAGGTAATTTCATATGTATATGCATAATATACCATTGATATTCTGACCTCACCTTAAAGTTTTTTCGCTACAAAACGTGTGCTAACCAAATACACATAAATAAATATATATATATATATATATATATATATATATATATATCACGTCCATAATGGATTTCTCGCTCTCGGGACGACGACGGTGTAAGAGAAGTGGTTTAATTTGTTTTTCTTTTTCAACCTGTACAAACATTGTGACGGAAAATTCGCATCTAAACACAAATACGATTCGTACGCGTTGTGTATGTGTGTGCTACGATGTAAATTTTTTTTTACCACGTATCCACGCACCATCCGACACCTGTTTGCTTTAAGCTAAATACACAACGACAATTTCCGTTTTATATTTCTTATTAAGTTCGAATGTATATACGTGTCATCAATAAATGTCAAGAGTGTACGAATGACGGACGATTGATGATTGCATTATACACAGACAAATTTCCGCCTGATGACCATGTGCGCCGAAAAGCTTCAAAGTAATTTGATCGTTGATCGGACTCTCACGTCCAACGACATTGGTGTTTAAGTGCATCAAACAATAATTTGAATAGTATAAATATTATGATTAACTTGAAATCGAACGATCTTCGTATAGTATATAGCAGGAGTAGCTAACTTGCTATTAACAAAAACCAAAATTTACTTATTATTATTATGAATTTTTTTTTTCAATTATAAAATGTATTTAAAAATATTTTAGTTTTTGATAACATTATATTTGCCTCGCAAACATATTCATGTTGGTCACCCCTGGTATATAAATACCAAAGTCTTGCTTTTTGACGTGTCAGGGAGTATGTATAAGAATGCAACTAACATTGGGTTATGTATATAAGTAAAAAAACGTTTATGTGAAATCTAACCTAACCCCATTTACGTAACAATAAAAATATTATATTTAATATAATGGTTATTTCAAACTTGATTTTTACAATATTTGTGTAACAATTGGTAAAAGGTAAAAAAATTAACATTTAAATAATTTTCCATGAAAACTGGAGTGAAAAAACGGTTTTTTTATTATTATAATTATTTTTAACTGTGTTTTGTCTTCGTTTAACTTTAAAATTTAAATTTATAACATGTTAAAATAATAACAAAGTTTATTTTGGATAACATTTTGTAACACAAAGTTTCTAGTTCTATTCGGAAAATTAAAGTTTATGTATCAGAAACAATGGTTGATAAATGTAAAATACAAATTAAAAAATCGTTTACCTTTTATCATGAAGTATATTACCAAATGGTATTAATTTCGATTTATATTATAAGCCTTTTGTAAGAATTCTCAATAGGTATAATATAAATAAATTATGAACCGATGAAAAATAATATAAGTCTTCTTATTTTATACATATAATATATATATATATGATAATGGAAAAAAATTCTATGTAATATTAAATATATGTATTGTCACTCCAAAAAAATTAATTTAGCGTATAAACAGCATTATTGACAATCATTATGGAGTCTACTATTTTTCAATTTTATAAGTTCTTATGAAATCATTAATTTCCAAGTTTATCAGAGAAATTTTACTTCTAGTCCCTACTAACCAAGCGTGAAAATAAATCAAATACAATGGTTGTTCGACAGGAATCCATCTCTTATTTTAAAATGTGTGTTTATAGAGTCAAATATAAAAAAAAGCGATGAATTTTTTTGAGAAATTCCCGGGTAATCGAATGCAAATTTAATTTTGTTAAAATATTTCCTAACCTAACTATTCGGCCATTGTAAATAATCCTATCCTGGTGACGTACCCACACAATGCCCACTTTTTAGACGACTGTGTAGAATTAATATAATGTTTAATTTAATAATAATGATGTTGCGGTCTGTTGCGTGATGGAATTATTTTATACGTTGCAGTGAATTGGATGTTTTTTAATTTATTCTTTGTAAATATAACTTTAATTAATTAAAATGGATTGAATTATTATAAAAATGAATGCTCGCATTACACAAAAAAGCTGAAAATGCATTATTACGCATTTTAGTTAAAAGTTAAGGGTCAATTTCATATTTCGATATTTATTATTTTTGGTAAAGGATTTTGTATTTGTTGTTTGAATATAATAATATAACAAAGGAAAAAATATATTACGTCATAACAGTATTGCATTTTATTATTGATCTGATAGACTTCAATTACATGTACGTAACGAATAACGGTACATTCATTTAAATTGTAATTTAAAAAATAAATAAATGTAAAGAATTCTACAGGCTATTATCGCACTCAGCGATAAAAGAATGCGGTTAATTAGACTACCTTTTAATATATATTTTTCGAATTTCAGTTCAATTTTATTTTTGATTTACGTGTTATTTATTTTTGCCGAGATAATTTATGCATTTTGTAAAAATACCATACACAATAATTATTTTAGTTAGCAATATTTTCTTAGTTTGATACATGGCACATATTATATAGTATTTGTGACTTTATAGGGTTTAGAGTAAATATATTATAATATATTAAAAATGCCTACGAACTATTGCATGTATTAAGAGAGATTGAAAGCAGTGATTTTGTTTTTGTTCAATTCACACAAATTTGTCTTTCAGTCTATTTGAGAATTTATATCTACTTACCCAAATTTTGATATTTCTCAAAAAAATTTAATATGAAATTTTTTTAATTTCTACTTTTTAATATAAAACTCGTTTATGATTAAAGAGGATAAAATCAAAAATGTAGAAAAATCAATCTTTAGTAGATTTGATAGCAAATCAAAATCAGTTTTCAGAGTTCTTATTACTTAAATAGATCAATCGGCACCTATGTTGGGAGTAGAACACAATTAAATTCCAAAGTCGAGGGTTTGTAAGATAAAGACAGAACACCACCGCTGAAACCAATCACCATAAAAACCAAACACGCTACTAAGGTTGACATAATATTAACGGATTACACATAGATAATAATATTTTCAATATTAAATAATTTTCAATAGTATTTATAGGTTAATTTAATCGTTGGTAATGTATACTAATGTCTATATCGGAACTATGTCGTTTGCTATGGATTATAACTATTACCGACAATGGTTGTTGGTCAAACACATTATCTGCAGACAATAAAACTCACCTGCCTATATTTTAAAGTCTTAAACATCACGGTTTAAATATTACATAAAAATAATAAATAAATCTGTTCAAAAAAAAAAAAAAAAAATACAAAGAGACCTACAGTGACAACATTGCGGCATACTATCATCACCGAACTAGTTAAACGCATATTCGGATAATCGGTTAGGTTAGGTCAGGTCATTTTATTACTCTGTGGGTCAGATGAAACGTTTTAACTAACGTCGGTTATCATTATTATGAATAATATGGGATGTGGTTAAATTTTAACTACGCGGTATAATATTATATTTATTTTTTTAACCACGCGTATTGCTTTCTACCGTTGGATTTTTCCCTCTGGTTTCCGCCCATCAACACCGCGCGTAGGTTTATCATAATATTATTCGTATGTGCATAAATCGTGGTTGTATTTTTTTTTTTTTTATATACAGCATCGACCTCCCTTCGCCCGCCACGCGCGCAATCCCGCCGGCCTAATTTCCAAAACGACGATAAAAAGGGTTATGCGGACATTATACACTCGCTGGCCGTGACACCGAGTGAATTCTCGAGTACGGCTCGAGCGCGACGTTTAGTGTCCACGACCATGGGCCCATAAAAAATGTATTCATTATATTATAATAATATTATTAGGCATATATATATAAAGCATGTAATATATAATACGCGCACGTTATGTCACGCGCGGGGAGCGAGTAGAGGTGGCTGTTTTATTTTTCAAATGTTTTGTCCCCAGCGCTTAGTATACGGTTTCAACGGCGCTTTTGGGTGTAATGTTTGTTTACCGCGTGACGTGCCATACGACCTGCAGTGTTCCACTACCACGTATAGGTTAGGTATATAATATTATGTTTGCATATGTGGTTGTGAAATAATGCGCAAGTTTTGTTTGATTGATGACCCGACCGCCGCCGCCAGGAACGTTTTGAGACCATATTATTATAATAATATAAATTAGGCGCGACTTAAAAGGGTAGACAATAAAAACATTTTAAATAATACTATAATCATTACTATGATGGGCGCTATTTTAACGTCAAAAATATTTTACAGTATTTCATTGTTTTACTCGTAGGTCAAAGTTTCATAAAAATTTCAAGTTATTTCGAATTTTTGTTTTTCTCATTACTCAGATAGGCAATAGTTAAAGGATGGGTTGCAACATCGCAGTATAGACAATTCAACCTTTAAACACATTAATTTATAGTCATAAATGTGAGACCACACTGCTATTATACTTTTTTAGAATTTATATCTAATTAGTTTTAATTGCTAAAAATATATTGACAATGACGATCACATTGTACTTTTAATTTATATTGTATATTAACTGTTATCTAATATTTATTTACCTATTTAGACTAACGTGCGTTAAACAAATAAAATAATAAAAAATTAACCACATGGTTCACTTTTATTGTATTATTATTATTTATATTTTATTGAGTTATACACTATCAACACGACGGATGAGTGAAATTAATATTAAACGTGAACATTATTTGATGTTTATATTTTTATATATTTTTTGTTCTTATGACGACGAATAATATATTATTTTAATGGTGTATATTGTATGTAATATTGTGGAAATGTTAATCAGAAACCCTACACCGTACAAAACAATTTCATACGATCAATAAAACCATTTATTAGATCGCAAAGAACCATTATGTCAGATATCTGGCTTCTAACACACGAGAATCAAGCAATAACTTACTAAATTCGAATGCACAACCGTCTTTCTTTTTGTATTTTATACGAGAGAGGGGTTGTCAAATTCAATTTGTGGTTTATGAAAACTTGTACCGTATATTTTCTAAAAATTTTCCGACATTTTCTCTGAGATAGTATTACAACTTGTAAGATAAAAATCGAAATATCTGTACGTATAAAACAATTAATGTTAACTTACATTTTTATAAATATTTTCAAAACCCAATAATTAGAAAATATTTTATAGTTATCTTTTATAATAATATGTATAACAACGATGTAATCAAATTTTATTAAACTGAATGTTCAATTATTTAACTCGTAATTGTAGGCTATTATAGTTAATTCTTATGAATTTAACACTGTACGTTTTAAATTTATATGCTTTGCTCAAAATAATTCTATAACTAAATTGAGCGAAAAGGCAAAAATAATGCACATAAACTAGTGCATCAATCGTCACAAATCACCATTAATTAGAAAAAAATTATAAGCGAAATAATCAAAATCCTAATGAACAGAGTATATTATTAAATAGACAAGAAGTTTTCGAATAAGAAAACACAATAACACGAATATTGGTTTTACATAATTTAATATTATAAATAATACCAATTTTAGATCATTATTTTTTTTTTTTTTTTTATAAAAATAATAATTTGTACGAAACAAAATATATTTTAAACGTATGGGATTTATATTAAACATAATTAAATTATTAACTTAACGTGATTGTACAATTGATTGACTGATTAGTAACTACATATTTCATATCAAAGAAACAAATTTAATTCGTCATGTTAGATGTTACCTACGGTATCAAAAAAAGCAACTTATGATGTAACTTACATAAAGGTAGTTAAACTTTAACTTTTAAATTCATTAATACTCTACGATGATTTTCAGGTAAATAGGTTAAAAAATCATTTTTTTAATTTTATTTTATATACAATTATATTCCACTATTTATGGTTAATAAGCTAACATAAATTTGTACTGATTTCATAATAACTCCAATATAAATATGAATATTGTAACATTCCTGATCATAAAATATGTTAAGATCTTAAACATTGCGTTGACTAGTTTATTATCATCAATCATCGATCACATCGAGTCGTAAAAATTACCAAAATTAGGATCATACATTTGTCTAGCAGACATAAGAAAAGGTCATATTAGTTAATATTTTTGTTTATCTATAAGCGTCATCATTCATCAATTTTTTTTTTATTTTGATATTTATATCAACAGGTTTTAAAACACATGTATATCATAAATTCTTATATAGTGTATATGTAAGTAATCGACGCATAAAATCAAACATTCTGCTGGTTGATATTAAAGATTTTTTTAAATTACATTTTCGACAATCTGATTTTTCCTTGACATTTTCACTAAATTAAATACCATATTAAATATAGTTTAATACTAACATAAAAACTACATCTGCTGATTAATTGTTAAATTCGTATTATATTTTGAAACATCATATATGACCGACCATAAATTAAATGTGTAAGTCAAGAACTACATTGTAACTGTAAATAGTTTATAATTTGACTTTAGCTAAAGTAAAAATATTGACTTTTACTGCTCGTTTTGAAATAAATAAGCAGGAAATAAAATCACGAAACTAATGAGTGATGGGTTTATGTTAGATATCCTCGTGGTCAATTTTATTTTATGCACATGATACCTATCAAATTCTCAAACGGAACATATCCTAAATAAACGTTTGTGCCAATCATTTAACAACAGACTATTGATTTTTTTACCTGCTATGAAACTGTTGAAATTACAAAACATTAAGGTAACTTTTTTTTTTAAATTTTTGTACATTAACATTATTGTTAATTAACAATAGTAACTATTTCTATTATTATTTTTCAATAGCAAAAAGGTTCATTGAAATGAAAAATAATTTATGAATTACTTTTGATGATTAAATGAATAGACTTATGTTCACCTAAAAAATATTGATTTATAGTTATAACTATAAATGTTTTATAAACGTGAAATAATACGTTTTTAAAAGCCTCTATAAATGATTCTAAAATTATTTATTGTATTGAAGTATTATATTATACACTAAAATATTATAATATAATGTGATGAATTATATTATTTTGTAAAAATCTACCTATTGTCTACCAAGTTGAAAAATATAATAACTCTCAGTACGACGATGTAGTTATATTTATAGGACGGGTTCCGTATAGGTATTTTAACGCATGCGAGTGTATTATAACAAATGGAAAGTCGCAATATTATAGCCAATGATGTGAATTTTTTCACGTGTTAACAATACTATAACATTATTCATATTAATCTTAAGCTAATATAAAACAATAATAATATTATTATTATGCATGGGTAATTGATAGTATTCAGAACTAACTGTTTGGGTTCAAGAAAGAACGAAAATCATCAGATTAGGTAATGCTGTTTGCGATTAGGAATATGGTATAGTACGTTTGTGTAATAATACAATACGAGTGTACGTAGTGGAAGTTTTAGTTTCTAACCTATTTTACTATCCAACCGTTTAACAGGGCAATCATTTGCACCTGCAGAGTGACAATGCGAAGCATTTATTTGTAATCAAATTCGAAAGCTTGACCATAAACGAAAAAAATAGAAGATGCGTTTCAGCCATTACGAGCACGGTATGTGTATACGTAAAATAAATTTATGTAATAAAGTGATCAATTGTCTACATCAGTGTTCATTCTGAATTCATAAATTAAAAACCGTAATGTCAACGATGAGTCCTTCAATTTTACTTTCACTATGTACGTATCCATATACTTTCAGAGTAGTCTTCTCAACAATATCCAAACTAATATTATAATAAAATATTGTTTTGTACATCAAAATGTACAAATATTACCACGGTATATCATGTATAATATAAAGATATGGCGGTAATTTATTATATAATAAATATATTATACTTTTATAAATATTGTACTGTTTATAGGTGATATAGGTGGACGTGTTATTTACTAATAAATGTGAGATGTTTGTAACGATTTGCATCACTACAGGTGGTCCATGATTATGATATAACAAAAAATCGTGATATTTCACAAAACATTAATGATTGTATTCTTTTTTTTTTTATTAGGCAAAGTCTTTAACAACATAGGTTTTTAGCCTGCATATCTTAATATTTAAATACAAAGTTATGAATGTACATTAAAACTTAATAATAGTATTGAAAAGTTATTTACAGTTTATGGTTAAGGTGTATATTGCGAAAAAATGCACAAATTGCAACGGTGTTTTCTTCATTGAGAGCTTGGTGAAGTGTGGCCGGCGGGAGTGTCTTATTTTAGCTCGGATAATAGTTACTTCTTCTCTTTTTTTTTTGTGTCAGAAGGGTATTTTAGTTGTTTTAAAAATAGTTTTACATTTCTCAACTTGTTGGAGAGTGGTATATTTTCCCAAAATTTCAGCCATTCTTCCATTATTTTGTTATGGGTTATGTTAAATTTTCAGAATGACAATGATTTATTAATTTTCGTGTATAGTGGAGATGAAGTGGCTTTATAGGCAGTCATGTCTGCTTTATCGTTTTCAGGTATTCCGATATGTGAGGAGACCCACAAAAAATATATTAGGTTTTTTATTTCCGATATCAATTTCTAAATGTATTGAACAAGTTCATTTTTCTTTGATAAGGGTTATCTTCTTTGAAAAGAAATATGGATGATTCTAAGATCCAAAATAAGTGTTTGTTTATTATTTTTTCAATAAGTTTGCTTAGAGTACTAATCGATGATATCGGTCTGTAGTTATAGATGTCGAATTTGCTTTTATTATGTTTTGAGGATGAGTATTATATTTGCGATGCGCCATTGGTTTGGAAAAATTCCCCTAGGACTATATGGTGTTGTATATTTGGAGGGGGGTTTTCAGCCTTACTGGTGGGAGATTTTTTATAAAAATGTTGGGAATATTGTCAGGCCTATGGCTTTTACTATTGCAGCTTTGCAGTGTTGTAAGTAGTTTTGAAATATCAAGATATTTGTTGAAATCTTCATTTTTCTGGTTGAAAGATGATACAGGAATGTCGAGGAAAGAGTTTCTGAGGGTGATGAAATCGGAGTTGTAGTTTTGATTACTATTGTTTTTATAGAAAAAGTGTGCAAACGATTCGGTAGCATTTTGTGTAGATATTATTTTTTCTTGATCGTATAAAAGAACGTCAGGGATGGAGTTATAGTGGTTACCTCTAATGGAATTTATTTTCTTCCATATGATATTTGAAGGGATTTTGTGTTTTATAGTTTAAGTAAAGTTTTGCCAAAATAGTTTTACTTTTTTATAATAAAACGTGCTATAGTTCTGTTTTTTTAACTGTATGTGATCTATAGAAGATCTAGTTTTTTTTATATTGCTTAAAGTTTTTTTTATAAATTTTAATAGTCTCTTGGCATTCTTTATTCCATCATGGGACAATTTTTTAGTGTCTTGGTATGTTTTTAGTCCGATTGATAAATTATATGCTTCTAAGATGTCTGTGAATTTTGTAACTATTGAGTCTATTTCAGATTGGTTAACATTTGTATTTAAATTAAATGGGTGGTTAGTTCATATTCAATTTTTTCCAAAAAAAGGTCTCAGTTTGCATTTTTAAGATTTCATTTTGTGGAGGGTTTTTTTGAAATACAATGGTTATGATATTGAATTCCTATAGGCCAGTGATCGTTATCGCTATATGCAATGAGTACTTACCAGTCGAATAATGTTGCGGAATTAATATTTATAATTGTTAGATCATTTACAGAGTTGTTTCCATTTGAAGCATTGTATCTTAGTTGGGTCGTTATTGTTTAGTAGAATGAGTGTTTCATCTTTTAAAAATTCTTTGATCATTTGACCCTGGTGATCTGTGTGAATACATCTCTATAACGTATTATGGTTATTAAAGTCACCCCAATGTATAAAAAGTTTGGGAAGCATATTGGCGATATCCTTTAGATGTTGTTTTGTGAAAATTTTGCTGTGTGGGATGTAAATATTGCATTTTAAGGTTTTTGAAATTTTACTAAAATAGCAATGACTTCTTGTTCAGAGATAATTGGAATATTTTCACTGTCGACGGTATTTTTAATGAAAGTTACAACTCCTCCGCTGGCTATGAGAGCATTATTTTTATTTCTGAAGTATCCTTTGTAATTTTTTTAGTTGCGCAGTGGTTGCTCTTTAAGTTGGTTTCTTGGGGATATAATATTGCTGGTTGGAGGTTGTAGATGATGCAGGTGATACCGATAAAACGTTTATAGAAACCATTGATATTCCATTGAATGGTTGAGGTTATAAGGGGTGGTGTTTTTTTTCAAAGTTAAGTTTTTTGATGGGGGTAAGCATTGAAAAAAGAGGTTGGATAATTTAGTGATTTTAGCTTTTATACTGTGGTCTGTTAATATGGGTCTTATTTGTTCGATTAATTTAAGTAGATTACCTATATTCGATTTAGCTTGTTTACATAAGTCGTGTATGTAAATATGTAAATACTTTTGTTTAAAAAATGTTCAATTACATATTTAAGAGTACCACTATTAATATATAGGTATTTATTTTAGAGAATAGTTTTAGATATTATTTCAAGTTGTTCATCTAGTTTATCAGTAATGCTACGTGTGGAGATGGAAGATCTAGATAGGATTTTAGTATTTTTAAAATTTTTATCTATTTTAAATTTGTTTATGGTAAGTGGAATTTCATGTGATTCCATATCAATAGGAGATGTCTTAGGAGAATATGGTGATAAAGGGCATGTAGATTCTGGTTCTTGTGAGTCCAATATGTGTGCGTGAATTTCGGCTGAACTTTCGTTTGAGGTATCCATATCCTCAGCTAAATATGAGTCAGTGAACGATGTCTCACTTTGATTAGTCGTCTCGTTATTATTCGGGGTGTTCTCAATGGTTTAGTGAGATGAGGTATTTATGACTTGATTATCCTTTGGGGTGACAATATTTTTGATATTAGTAGGTCACTAATGAGTGTATTTGTCATTAGAGTTTTTTTCGGTGGTTTGATAGGTATGGTATTTATGACTATGCGCTCGTTTGAGGTGTTTATATTTTCGTGAGAAAATGAGTTAGTATATATCGTCTTACATGAAGATGATACATGAGTCAGTAATTTTATTGAGTGCAATGATGTATTGAATTTATTTGATGTCATCTAATGAATTGAGAACTATGACTTAGTTCATTTTAAGAATTATAGAATTAGCCGTTGTTTCCGCGAAGCTTTTGACGTGCATGTTGATTTTAGGAACTTCTAAAGTGAGGATCAATTCATTAGTGGCTTGTGGAAATATTGTTGTAGATTTAGCGTTTTATGAGGCTAGTCTGTTGGAAGTTATAAGTTTTTTGTTGAGTGATAACTTGTTGGGGTTTTATGCATGGTGGTATGCGGTGTATTTGATATTATTCATAACTAGTGTTCACCGTTATAATGTGTAATGTGTGTATTATAGTACTATTTTGCGATTAACAGTTTATTACGTAAATAAGATATAGACATATTACCGATTAAGTCCTGTACTGTGTTGTCTATCGGAAGATAAAAATACGGGCGCAATAAAAGAACACGCGTGTTGCTCGGTCGAGAGTTAAACACGAACTGTAATGATTGTATTATATTTATATATTTTGTATGTAATAGGTGTTTATGGAAAAATCAATTTTTTTTCATTATTGTGAAATAATATAACACATTGTTGTGTGCGCAAATAGACACGAACGTATTTATTTAATTATATTACGTCTTCAGGTATATAAATTTCAATCTTAGTACGTGACTCATTTTCAAATGTTCTTAAGAAAGATGTACCACCATCGTAAGCATATACTATAATTGAACCCGGGAATTGGGTATAAATGGACGTGAAAAAAACACATCAGCACTGCACGACTGTATACGCTGAAAACATAGCCTAGTAATCCGACTCGGTATTATGATAGCAGTAATAATTATTATATTGCCATCCTGATATAGTGTGGAATGCATGCACACCGTGTTTAGGTACTTTTATATCCATTTATATCGCAATAATAATAATAATAATAATTCCCCTACGGACGATTTTTGCCCCCTCCACACACACACACACATCACAACCACCATCCCCACAGCAAGTACTGTGCTGTCGGGACCATAATAATTTAACGGCAGCGGATCGGTCGGACGACAATGGTAATTTATTCAAGATACTACTACATAGGTAACACTGTGGCTATTAGGCAGAGCAGTGCTCATTAAAGTTTACGATGTGGACTTCTGTTTGATTAAATGCAAAATCGTCGAGTCTGCTTTGCCCCGTGTGTTGAATGATCGAATATTATTTATAAGGTATACAATTATAAATAGAATTGTATAAAATACACGAATATTACACAGGTATGTTACACATATTACATAACTATGATAGTGTGTACGCTTTGGTTAATGTTTAAAAAACAAAAAAAAAAAAATAACACCCGTCGATATATCCAAAAACTTTATCGTACATTTTATGTATTCTTTTCCTAAATGGTGGAATATTATTTGACGTTTGGATATATTATACTATTATTTATAGTAGTGCTGATTAATTAATGCAAATAAATGTGGACTGCTCGTGACGTGTTTTATGATAGTTGGTAATTGGCGTTATTTACAAAATTGATAAAACTCATTATTTCATTATGAATATAACATTATTTTACCAATTAATTTTCATTATACGATCATTTTAATGTATCGTCGATATGTATAATCGTTTTTATCTTTAAAACATTTCCCCGGGGGAATTTTTGGATTTTAATTTTTGTTAAAAAATAAAAATATATCCAAACATAATTCAACTGCTGTAGTAGTACACGAATACAATAATATTTTACTAATTCTACATAATAATAATATGTATCAATAGATACCAGAATTATAATCTACATTTAAATTATATGTCTGGGAAGGTATGACATATAAAATAAAACATCGAAGAACAGCAAAAAAATCGAACATTTTTATCCTCCAATTCACTGATAAAAGTACTACTACTAATGTACCACCTAATCATACAAATAAAAACTCTGATTTCATATTTAACCAGTGTTCAAAAATTCCATACTACAACTCTAAATCATTCAAATCTTCTTATCGCCAATCTACATACTCATTAACCCATTTACATAGAAATGGTCTAGATATTTTACCTAGATTACTTATACAATTTAATAAAAATTAAAAACATATAAATTTAGATTATGAAATAGGTAGTGTCCGTACATAATTTTCACCCATGCATTCTAGAATTAACCCAAACACATTTGCTTATTATATTCCGCTTATACACTAGGTTAGATTATTATCAATTTTACCAGACTGTGTATTTGAATAAGAAAACTAAACCATCTATCATTTTAGTTGCTATTTCAATATATTGATACATGATAATAATTATAATATTTTATAATATTATTTATTATTTAGTTTATAATATTATTTTAATTCTGATGCAGAAACATTAGATTTTATGAATCCAAAAAAAAATTTAACATCTAAATAATAACGTAATAGTGGTTCGTGTACCTAATGAAAATAAGTAATCGGTTATTTAGTCCAACATAATTAAACAATACTTATACTGATTAAAGAAAGCATTATTATATATTATTCAATATGGAATGATTCAACGAATTGAAATAATAATACTAACTGTAAAAATCCGGGTATTTAAACAAAAATAATTTCCTTAAATTAAGAAAGTATATTGGAAACATAATTAGAACAAGATATTTCTGTATTGTATAATGTATACAATGTAATTTATATACAATGTATACAATGTAACTGTGTAATGTATTATATATTTTACTATTTGGCTTAACTTTAGAATACAAAATAAAATAATTATTCAAGATTAATTATGTGTGTATATATGTGTGTGTGTGTGTTTCCAAGATTTAAAAATTATAATACATTTTTTTTTTATTAATTCTAGGGAATATAATTTCAAAGATTTGTGTGAGCGGTGTTTAATTAAATTTTGAGTCGTATAACAATGATTTTTTTCTAAACTTTCATGTAAGTTTTTACCTAGTTCTATTATAATATGGATCTGCATTTATAAAACAGAAGAAATCAAGTTTAACTTAAGAATACATTACATATTCAGAAAAATAATAATAACTTTACTAATCATTTTTGGTCATCAAAAATAACTTATACTTAATGTTTTTTTTTTTTTTTTTTTTTTTTTTTTTATCAACAAGAATCAATTTATGAAATATGGAATAGTATATAAAGTATACTCGTATAAGCTTACATGGTATAAATAGTATTTGATTTATATCATTAATGTTTCACTATAGGTAAAATGCCATAAATTATTTAAAAATAGTTGAGCTTTAATATACTTAAATAGTTATAATAAGCTCAAAGCAAATAGTTTTAAACTTTTTAAAACATTTACTAATTAAGAAAAAATATGTTGGGAATAATAAATAGGGAAAACATAAAATAGTTTTACATGAATTTTTAAATTGTTTTTGAATATTAAAAGAAAAAAAGTTTGACTATTTTTAAATTGTTTATATTTATGTAAATTTATTAATTAGGTGAGAGTTTATTTAAAAACAACTATCTATCATTATCTATAATATTTGTTTACTATAAGTTACTATTATAAAATGCTAAATTATTGAAGTAAAAATGAAAATTTATAAGCACTTAGCTATATATATATATATATATATATATCGAATATTTGTGACATTAAAATATAGTTAAAACTGTTTTAGATTGAACATTTTAGTATATTTTCATATTAATTTTTATACAATCGTATTAAAAATTATCAATTTATTTGGTGAATGAAAAATAATACTAGGTATAGATAATCATATAGACGTAAAGCTTTTGATTTTATTTAGTACGATTATTGTGTATACTGAACAAGTAATGTATAAAATATAAATATTATTATTTAATTTATTGTTAAATTAAAAATGATATACTAAAATGGAGTTTAACCATAAAATTATTTTTTGTACAATTCATATTATAATTTTTATATTTTAAGTGTTAAATATTGAGGATTTATTGAACTATTTTATTTTAATATCACAGTAAATTAGTAAAATATATCGATTGATTCATTACAACAAACGTACAGTATGTCGTACATTTTAAATTTTTACATTACCCATGAATATACATTATAATATTATATCAGTATATTATACGGTTAATATTTTTACATTAAAAAAGTTATTAGATGGAATAAGAGGAGCTCTACGGGCTATGGTTACGCACCAGGCAGAACGGGAGGATACTAAATTATCTTCTCAATAAAAATAAATGTGAACCCTTTAGCTTACATTATGTTTTAATCTAACAACCAGCTTGCATTTACTCGAGGCTTTGTGAGTTGTGTTTACTATACTTAATCGTTTGCATTAGCCCAGGGTTTCGATACACGGAGGAATACTTTGATGAAGAATTTAGCATGACGTCAAAATATAACAACCAGCTCATTAGCCAATACCAGTACATCCATATTGCTACTAAACACTCGAGTATTATTTGAACGCCGTATTAAGCAATCGATATTTTATTTATTTTGTATAATATGTACCTATAAAATAATAGTGCCTATATAGTAAACAGTATCAATAATATAACAGTAATAAAGTCCGGTGCACAACCTGTTGATGATCGGGAAAACGGAAAACGTGGTACGGATGGAGGGGGGAAGGGAGAGTAATATTGTTATAGTGTTACACCGGACGACGCGACATTGACAAAAACCATAAGAAAATATTAAAACATAAGAAATCTCAGAGCCTTGCTCACATCAGCGTCCGCGACAAAACAGTGGATAATAAGCAGAGTTCTCGCATAGTTACGGCGTACGTGGTTTAAAGTGAGATGATTGTTATTTATATTCTTGAACTTTTTGAACGTTGTCCTGTCCGTTTACTATTGACGCAGGGCAAAACGTCCTGTGCGTGTGTGGGTATGCATTATTATTAAGTTTTAATATGTATTTCGTTCTATGGGTCTATAATCAATAGTGCGCCAGATTGGTCAGAGCAATTGTGTGTAGGTAATTAACGAATTTTTTCGCGTTGAAATAATCATTAGGTACTTATATCATCGTTAAGGCGTTCTTTTACGCACGTGTGCATCTCCATCGCGCCCACGCCTGAGCAATTTCAGCCGGTGCGCCGCGTCATCGGAGTTATCGATGCGCATCACGAACGGTGCGATGTGGCTGTGCCCAGTCCAAAATTTTGGCATCGTGAAAAACTACTAACGAATTTGATCGTTTCTACGACAATACGCACAGTGTAATTATATATAAATATGTATAGTGCTCGAATTGTGAGCGTAGAGACTTTCTTGGGTGGAAAACAAACGCTATTTTTTTTTTTAGAGTTCATCTAATTATTAATTTTCATCAGAACAGCTGGATGGTATGTCATATAATACTTGGCAAAATAAATTTTTATATAAATATGTATTATTTATGAAATTTTTTTCTCGTAAAGTTTTATTAAAAATATATTATTCGATTAAAATTATGTTATTGGTCACGAATTATACAACCGGATATGATTATGATAACCGCATATCAAGATATTGTTCACTTATAAATTCACAAAAGGAATTATTGTTATCGTCAACCATGTTTTCGTCATAATGTTATTTTAATGTTTTGATTTTTGTTTTATAAAATTGAAAAAAATATATATATTCAATTAAAATATGATAATACTCATCGTGTAACTAGGTCAAAATCAATTGTAATAAATAATTATTGCTCTAAATATATTATTTGTATGAATTTATTGTTGAAAGTACCAATATACATATATCATAATTATTGTTATTGGCATATTCAGATATTAATAGGTATATTATTACATTAGAATTATCCATTTTGTGTCTAGATGATGGGAGAAATGAAGCCGCCCGCAAGGCTAGGTTCAATAATTTTAACACTTGGAAAAGAGTTTTAAATTATTAATCGAGTTAATTTCAACTTTAGTTTTTTTTCAGCCTGGGCGCCTTATAATGTGTACAATATATCACCTATCGTGTTATGTCAAATTTTAAATCGTTATTCAAATACGAAGGTTGCAGTGAGTACGTCACTCCGTGCGAGTCCGTTTACCAGTTATACAAAACTCGGTGACGGTTTTTGATATTATGTTACCTGAAGAATACTGCTCAGACTCGCCGCAGGAGTGTATGCTCGAACGGCCGTCTCCCGCGCCGATGACCTACGCGACGACCCGCGGACAGCGATATTTATTTGCACGCGAGCACACGACACTACACGTGACGGACGGAGACAGCGGATTGCGATTTTTTTGTGTTTTTTTTTCGGCTCTCGGGTCTTCCCGGATTGCAAAAACTATTATTTCACGGTGACGGCGTAGCGGTTATTCGACGCGCGCGCGCGCACGAAATATTATATTTTATCGTTGAATCCGTCTCCTTATTTTCCGGACGCTAATTAAAAAAAAAAAAAAAAATAAATAAAAAAAAAAATAATAATAAAAAAAATATATATTCCTGTTAAATATAATGCTCTTGCCGTTGCGTGCGGCTAAGAATCCCGTTCGATTCACAACATCACAATGGACACGATCTGGGAACACTACGGCGGCGCCGGTGGTCCGGGAGCGGTGACGGCGTCACAGTCGGCGGCGGTCCCTTTACTCCGAGGGGAGGATAATGCGGTGCGCGCGCAAACGCGATACGCCACCACCTCGCCACCACCGACACCAACGCCTCACTGCTATATTCACTATAGTAAAACTACGCTTAAGTTTTCGTCCAGGAATCTTGGGTTCGTTTCTTTTTACCAGTTTATTTTTCTTACCATTTTTTTTTTCTCATCAATCCCTTTCACCCAGTTTAATTTGTTCGTATTTTTTTTTTCAGCCCCTCCATCACCATAACGACTCTACACGCACACTTTAATGTTATATAACTCGCGTATATTATAATATAATCCTCGTATTGTCCACGGTTTGCGTATTTCGTATCGCGCGTCGGGATTTGCATGATTTTTTTTTTTCCGCACGGAAAAACTACCGTTTAATGATAGGCGTACAATGCAGCGGATTGCGGAGGTAGTCTTTGATGTGGCGAACGAACGTCACCCGATACACCGACGTCGGTCGAAAACGATCTCGGCGACGATCCGTATAACGCACACGGAAGATATATTCTGTCGTATTTATTACACCTATAAAGGTGTACTTATACACTATAGCCGTCTATAGTGGCAATTTTGTTGTTTTGTCACATGACCGTTTCAGCGAGTGTGGTAAATATTTGTAAAACGCTTATGGCTGGACCGAGTTTATTATTATTATTTTTTTTTTTTTTTTGGCTTTTCTTCTTTTTTTCTGATAGTTTTATCTCGAGATAAGTTAGTATTAGAATAAAAAGTTTTGAGAGCTTCACCAAGCGTGTTAAGAACATTTTATAACGCATTACGTAGTTACGAGGTTTTATTGTTTTTGTTTTATTCTACACGAAAGATTAAAACAATATATGAACAAAAAAAAAGACTTAAGAGTAATCGCGTGATGGGCGCAGTGTATAAATAATTCAACATTAAATTTTACTGTTAAAATATAATTCTAATAATTCTGTAAACCGAGGACTTGGTTTTTAATTACCTATACAAAATGTACCTTGATCTCGTACATGTTTAAGGTGAAAAATCGTTTCAATTGTAATTAGGGTGACGAGATAATGCAGATTCGATGTCAGTTCAGGTCGAAGTCATATTAGTTTTAAAACTTTGTGTGATATTTTTACACTTAAAATATGAAATATAACATAGTATTGTAATAACATTGAAAATCGATTCAGTGCATCAACCATTATGAAATAAGCTAGCGAGTAAGAATTAAAATATATAAATGGTAACCTCGTAAAAAAAATAAAGTTTAAATGTACTCGGTAATGCTCTACTATATTTATTGTTTACTTCAAAACTTAACTCCTTATACGATTTTCAGTATTTGAATAAAATTTAATTTTTCGTAAAATCAAAAGTTTCATTTAATATTGATAATACTGATAAGATTAAGAACGGATATAATATACCTACTTATTTTGTTTCAGTTACCATAGAACCGTGGATGGTAGCGAATCGTGTCCTATTTAATTTTTGGCGCGTATCATTTTACTGCGTCAGGTGGCGATCACGATCGACTGATATAACGAGCCTTGCGATAACTTCATATGAGAGTACCGCAAAGCCCAAGTTTATATTGAAAAATATCGCATTATTAGGGGCCTTTCCGCAAGCGATTACAGGGGAAATTCAAGTGATTCCAACTGAAATGTTAGACAGGTGTGATGATGGACAACTTTCAATTTGTTTACGGGACAGCTTGCAAAATAACGGTCACCACTCACCACTCAGACGATATTATTTTTCACTGAAGATTAAAAGTTTTCAGAAATAACAAAATTAATTTAAGTAAATCATTTTTAGAAAAAACGTTTACAATAATTTCACTTAAAATAAAATGATTTATAGATTTTTAAAAAAAGCTGTTCCTACCTGATGGCGTGTAAAAGTATTTGCAGTTTTAAATATACATGGTATTAAGCACATGCGTCTTTCAAAATACCTATCAATTTACTGTCATGTGCAGGTATTATATCGTCTAAAGAGTACTCGAAAAAGCTTGTTTTCTCCAAAAGCCCTTTGGGGTTACGCCAGTCACACACACTAACATAAAACTATACACAAACATATACAGAAAACTATAACGTATGAAAAATATTGCTATAAAAATACACAATTATAAATATTTGAAAATATCAACCTATAGAAATAATACAATTTTTATAAAAAACATAAATATTTGTTAAATTACATAGAATTATTTTGTCCTGTATGGCGTTTTAGAAAACTAAAAATATTGCATCAATGAATCTTAATTTGAACACTGTAACATAACAACAATTTAGGTAGTTTTAATTATACGAATTGAGAAACCTATCCACACAACCGATTAATTGATGATTAATAGCAATATGTGTTTTTAATGTATACAATATATTATACTATACATATGACCATTTACCATCTAATCTACCATAAAATTTGATGATTTATTGAATATCGGATCTCAACACTATACAAAAAACACTTTTGGGCTAAAAACAATCATTTGAAAATTGTAGTCTGCACAAGACTTGTGGTCTGTTGTAGTCATTACTCATTTTTATGATTTATGTATGCGAGGCAAACGTTAACGGTGAGTCTGGGTCGCATTAAAATTATAGTATTGTGCGTAGAACATTTGACATTATTTCAAAGATTAAAAACACCAGGGAAGTCATTCTTTAGTAGGTTTCGAGTGTGCTTCGTCATTGAGTAGGTCACTATAATAGTGTAATGGATGTGTTAAAACTGAATCCAATGATAAATCATTCCATATAAAAAATGATTCTGAGTGAATACGACATGTCAGTCTCTATAATGTATACGGATATTTGTTTAAATATTTATATTACCGCCATTACTTATTTATTTTTTTATCAGTAGTACGATTTAATAATATGTTTATACTGTCGCATTTATTTTCACTAAATACATTGTACATAATAAACTATTAGATATATATTATATTAATGTTATTAACTATTAAGTCAACGTTGCGGTCCATAGAACAGTTATTAGGTAATACACAAGTAATTAAAATTGCGAAAATGAGTCTAAAAAAATTAGATTAAAATTAGATATGTATAATTATATAAGTAAAAGTTTCAAATTTCTACGAAAAATATTATTGAATTACAACAAAATAACTAAAAAATGTATTCTTTTTTTAAATACCCATCTAATTTCATCCAAATTGTAACCTAAAATGTCTATACAAAAATAAAATTTACTACTTACGAACCTTGTATTAAATTTTCAAACCTTACTTATAAAATTTGTGTATTTTATACATTTTTAACTGCAAAATAACCATACATTTTTTGTGAATTTGTTTTACTTTATTATTTAGAAAAATACTAGGAATTTTCAATTTTGACTTTTTAAAAGTACTAACTA